>JACXGI010001516.1:23850-72138 GCA_016801175.1 Esox masquinongy
CAGTAATCCATGTCCTTAGTCTGCTTGTCTTCAGCAAACTGTTTGCGGGCTTTCTTGTGCATCATCTTTAGAAGAGGCTTCCTTCTGGGACGACAGCCATGCAGACCAATTTAATGCAGTGTGCGGCGTATGGTCTGAGCACTGACAGGCTGACCCCCCACCCCTTCAACCTCTGCAGCAATGCTGGCAGCACTCATACATCTATTTCCCAAAGACAACCTCTGGATATGACGTATGACGTGCATTCAACTTCTTTGGTCGACCATGGTGAGGCCTGTTTTGAGTGGAACCTGTCCTGTTAAACCGCTGTATGGTCTTGGCCACTGTGCTGCAGCTCAGTTTCAGGGTCTTGGCAATCTTCTTAGAGCCTAGGCCATCTTTATGTAGAGCAACAATTCTTTTTTTCAGATCCTCAGAGAGTTCTTTGCCATGAGGTGCCATGTTGAACTTCCAGTGACCAGTATGAGGGAGTGTAAGAGCGATAACACCAAATTTAACACCTGCTCCCCATGCACACCTGAGACCTTGTAACACTAACGAGTCACATGACACCGGGGAGGGAAAATGGCTAATTGGGGCCAATTTGGTTCAAATGCACCTACCATTAAAATTATAGACAGATCATTTCTTTGTCAGTGGGCAAACGTACAAAATCAGCAGGGGATCAAATACTTTTTTCCATCACTGTACACACACACACACACACACACACACACACACACGCACACGCACACGCACACACACACACACAGATGAGCCAAAAAATTATGACCACTCACAAGTGAAGCAAATAATGTTGATCATCTTCTAACAAGGGAACATGTCAAGGTCTGGGAAGATTACAGTAGATGGTAAGCAAACAATTAGTTCTTGTAGTGAACTTGTTGGATACAGGAGAAATGGGCAGGAGTCATGGGCAACACCTGAGCAACTTTGACAAGGGCCAAACTATTATGGCCATACGACTGAGTGAGAGCATCTCTGAAATGGCAAGGATTTTGGGGGGCTGTTGGTCAGGAGTGTTGGGTACCTACCAACAGTGGTTCGAGGAGTGTCAAACCGGCGAGTGAATATACACAATTTGAGGGAGACAATTCATCAGTATTAGAGGCTTAATGGAGCAAATTGTTGTTACAGTTGTTATTTGTCAACAACTTGAGGTGTTGCACTCGCAATGATTACTTTTTCTGTTCTTCTTGAAAAGGTATATCATTTTGTGAAGTGTGCATTTATTCTTTGGTACAATCAGTATTACTGAAAGTGTTGAAAATCAGAGATCTGAACTGTTGGTACTGATTTAGAATCGAAGTGCTGAGTCGGGTTTGAAGAATAAACGATCTGAAGAGATTCTGCATCAATGAATGATCCCTTGCTGTGTTCTCCAATGTCAATAAACATTGTATGAGAAGACTCAGTTCTATTGGCAATGAGAGGGTGCACAAAGTACTAAATGTAGGGGTGCCAATACTCGCACCAGATGTTTTTGAGAACAACAATATGTATTTCTTGATTAAGATTAATTTGATATTAATAACATTTTTCAAATAAATGCTAGACACGTCACATATTTTGAGTGTAAGATCAAGCTTAGAAAAACCGTAAACAATTTTTATAGCCTTTTTTGTGCCAATAATCATGTTAATCAATAATCTGTGTTGTGAGAATACTGTTCATTGACTAAAGGTTAATATTTTACACTAATGCCTATGACCGCAGGGCAGTCCAGGTTAGGGCCCCGTAGATGTATGAGTTATGATTAAAATTATGAATGTAATTATTGCCTTACTAGTAATGCACTACAAGGACGTGCATATGCAACCTACAATACACCGATCAGCCATAACATTATGAACACTGACAAATGAATAACAGTGAATAACACTGATAATCTTGTCATCATGGTACCTGTCAGTGGGTGGGATATATTAGGCAGCAAGTGAACATTCTGTCCTCAAAGCTGATGTGTTAGAAGCAGGAAAAATGGCATAAGGATCGTAAGGATCTGAGCGACTTTGACAAGGGCAAAATTGTGATGGCTAGACGACTGGGTCAGAGCATCTCCAAAACTGCAGCCCTTGTGGGGTGTTAATGCACCCTGCCACAAAGCAAAAAGAGTTCAGGAATGGTTTGAGGAACAGAACAACGAGTTCAAGGCCTCCAAATTCCCCAGATCTCAATCCAATCAAGCATCTGTGGGATGTGCTGGACCAACAAGACCGATCCATGGAGGCCCCACCTCGCAACTTACAGGACTTAAAGGGTCTGCTGCTAACATCTTGGTGCCAGATACCACAGTACACCTTCAGAGGTCTAGTAGAGTCCATGCCTCAATAGGTCAGGGCTGTTTTGGTGGCAAAAAGGGGACCTACACAATATTGGGCAGGTGGTCATAATGTTACAGTATTGCTGATCGGTGTATGTGTGTACTGACTTGCCCCAGAGACCGGTCCGCTGGTGGGAGATGTATTCCTCCATCTTGGCCCTAAAGGCGGTTTCCCCTCCACGCCGGCCTACACTCCCATCATCCACCAGCAGGAAAGCTTGGTAGTTAATATCTAGGGAGCATGAGTCCAAGGATGTGTTCTGGACATAATACCGAGCTAGGAAACTACCCTGAAAGAGGACAAGCAGGTATAGAGAAATATCAGATGATGTGTGTATTTGTTTGTAAAACCAAAAGTGCTGCAAGCTAACATTTTAGCACGACCAATGACAGCCCGTCTGCCCTATAATGGAAGGGAACCAGTGTTCCTCTGCTTGGCAACTCATTTGAACACTCTTCTTGACAATTTTACAATTGTTTAAGCTATACAATATACCAAATGTATAGCCCCAACGGTGACAATTCATGCTAACTGGGGAATTTGCTTACAATACATTCCTAACTCTGTTACACGTAGTCAAAACATGAGTGATGTGTCCATGTGTTTATGTACGTGTGTGCATGTGTGTGTGTGCGCATGAATATACCTGTTCGTTGACCAGCTTCTGTCTGTCAAACACCAGCTCCCAGGGAGCCACGCCCACAGCAATAACTTTCTTCTGGGACAGGGAGGAGGCCGCTGCAGAATGATCCCTCACAGCCTTGCCCACACACCGACCAATCCCCTCTCTCAGCCCCCCCATCAGGATCCAAGCCCCTGGAAGAGAAATGGGAGCTCAGGGTAAAACATATTTTAGAAATACATCTTTTTATTTCTGTCTGCTGCTCCTTAAAAGTTAATTTGTCAATTTAAAGGCAGTGAAATGATCATTTTGGACTCATACCCAGAAGGTAAAAAGAACTACATTAAAATGCTTACTTATGCACTTATTACACTAATCAGCCATAACATTATGACCACCTGCCTAATATTGTGTAGGTCCCCCTTTTGCTGCCAAAACAGCCCTGACCCTTCGAGGCATGGACTCCACTAGACCTCTGAAGGTGTGCTGTGGTATCTGTCACTAACACGTTAGTAGCAGATCCTTTATGTCCTGTAATTTGCGAGGTGGGGCCTCCATGGATCGGACCTGTTTGTCCAGCACATCTCACAGATGCTCGATTGGACTGAGATTTGGGGAATGTGGAGGCCAAGTCAAAACCTTGAACTCGTTGTTGTGTTCCTCAAACCATTCCTGAACCATTTTTGCTTTGTGGTGGGGCGCATTTTATCCTGCTGAAAGAGGCCAATGCCATCAGGGAATACCGTTGCCATGAAAGGATGCACATGGTCGGACTGAAACAATGCTGAGGTAGGTGGTATGTGTCAAAGTAACATCAACATGAATGGCAGGACCAAAGGTTTCCCAGCAGAACATTGCCTAAAGCATCACACTGCCTCCGCCGGCTTGCCTTCTTCCCATAGTTCAACTGGTGCCATGTGTTCTCCAGGTAAGCGACACATACACACCCAGCCATCCATGTGATATAAAAGAAAACGTGATTCATCAGACCAGGCCAACTTCTTCCATTGCTCCGTGGTCCAGTTCTGATGCTCACGTGCCCATTGTAGGCACTCTCTGCAGTGGACAGAGGTCAGCATCGGCACCCTGACTGGTCTGCAACTACGCAGCCCCATATGCAACAAACTGCGATGTACTGTGTGTTCTGACACCTTTCTATCAGTACCAGCATTAACTTTTTCAGCATTTTGTTGGATCGGACCACACAGGCCAGCCTTCACTCCCAACGTGCATCAACGAGCCTTGGCCACCCATGACCCTGTCGCCGGTTCACCGCTTTTCCTTCCTTGGACCACTTTTGATAGGTACTGACCACTGCAGACCGGGAACACCCCACAAGGGCTGCAATTCTGGAGATGGTCTGACCCAGTCGTCTAGCCATCACAATTTGGCCCTTGTCAAAGTCGCCATACACTTGCCCATTTGTCATGCTTCTAAAACATCAACTTTGAGGACAGAATGTTCACTTGCTGCCTAATATATCCCACCCACTGACAGGTGCCATGGTAACGAGATTATCAGTGTTATTCCCTTCACTTGTCAGTCGTCATAATGTTATGGCTGATCGGTGTATATGCAGTTACGGTGTATATGCAGTTACTTGATTACTTAAGATTTCTTTTGAAATTCACACAAAAGTATGTTAATTCCAAGACTGACTTCTTTACAAGGCTTGACAAAACCAAACAACTATAACATAGACCATAACATCCAACAATGACTCACAAGAAACACTGGGGCAGAAGGAATTTAAATAGGGACTTAACAAGGGGTTAACAAGGCATAGGAGAAACCAATTACGATGGCAGGACTAAAATGAACATAGAAATAGAGAAACTGGAACAGAAAATGCACAGAACATAGAAATGTAACAACCAGCAAGGCACAGGCCGAGACCGGCCTTTACAAATTATCCAAAATCACAATAACAGCTGCCAACTGATGCTATTTGGGAAAAGGAGTTGGCTTATTATGTAGTCCATTGTATTTCCTGTTACAACACCTTGTTAGACAGGTTTCAGGTAAGTGACTAACTGTTTACTGTTTTTGAAGAGTGTACAAATGCTTCCCAAATGAAGACGCAGACACCCGTGTGTCTCAGAAACATTTCCTAATGAGTAGGATTAAATTTGAACACTAAATTAGTCAGTTCAACCCCCTTTAAAGCAAGACAGAGACATTTTATTTGCAAGGTATTTTAAAAAGCTCCGTTTAATGCTTCTTCAAATAACCATTTGAAGCATTTACCTGATTTAAACATAAAAGAAAATGTTTAAATCAGATAAATGCTTGCCTGATCGGCTATGTCCAGCAAAGTGTACCAACCTAGATTGCTGCTTGAATCAAAACAGAAATATAGCACTATATTTTGACTATAAATAGATCGTCTGATCAAGACACTGAGTATGGTCAAGACAATATGAAAAAACCTACAGTCCACATGAGACAGTCTAAAACAAATTCATTTGAAAGGGTTTAGCTAACAACTAGGCATTTGTCTTGCTAGGCTGGACATACTAAAAATTACATTTAGCATCAAAGTGTATGTGTGATTGTTTTTTTCTTTTTAAGCATGTAAATATAAAGCACTTTTAATTGCCCCGTGTATGGAATATGCTATCCAAATAAATAGCTGTGCCTTATACACTTGTTTGCTAATATTATGTAGCTACTTACTATTTTGAGAGCTGGTCATTGGGTCCCCCTGGCCTAGAACGTCTTTTCCATTTAATTTTTGGAATGTAATAAAGTCTCCAGCACCCCAGGAGTTATGAGGGGGGCAAAATCCGGATGATCAACCACACATCTTGGAACGAGTTCAGCTTCAGGAACTGGGTCATTCATGGTCAGCATTGGAATCAATAGTTCCCATTCGTTGCAACAAAAGCATTCCGTTTCGGTTGGCATTAGATTGCACGGTCCACAGCTACCCCAGCATCCTCTGGATATTCTGGGCAAGGGTTGGGGATTAACTGGTTCACCATCTACCCCATCGTCAGCTGCTGTCCTAGCCTTTATTTCGGTCAGTTCATCCTCTGTGTATTCTCGTTTGGACAAGTAAGTATTCTATCCCCTGGAAAAAGTCTTCTTCCTGGTCGTATTCATAGTCAGACATGATACACATGTATTTTCCTTTGTCTCTCAAGCAAATAAACTTTGACTATCCTTTGGTGAATATCAGTGACGAAATAGGTAACTTGCTTTCTAGCTAGCGAATACAAACTTTTGTTTACTGTGATGTAAACGCCTCCTCTTCCCGAAAGAACACGCAGATTGATGCAATTATGAACAAAACTGTCCAGTTAACACAGGAAGAACCCGTTTATTTGAAATGACAATTATATCGCAAAACCTACAACTTTTTTTGAGGAATACAACATTGTCATGTTTTTTGAGTTAAACAACACCACTAGTCTTAGTTTGGAGTGTGTTGGAGTAGTTTTCCGCTTGCAATGTAGCTTTGCTGTAGTGGGCTGAACACTTTCCATTCATGAATTTGGACGATGCTAGGAACGCTAATTACAGCCTGGGACAGAGCTGAATAATGGATGGTTGGAAAAAGTGACTATGTACATTCCGGAATAACTTTTGGTAAGTGAATTTTCTGAAAAATATGATTTCTGGACAAACTATCCCATTAAGCATTTTAAATTAATCCCACGTTAATGCGTTAACTTTGACGTCCCAAATAAATGCATTTATTGTAGCGGGGTGGAGAAAAATGTGGCACGGCACAGAGGTTGCCTGTGGGTGTTTATTTTAACACAAAAAAAACACAGGAAAAGAAGAACACAAAAGCATCTATGTGTTTATCAAACGGAACCGGTGCTCAGACCTGGAAAACCGTCTTCTAGGCCAGCTGGTTAGGCTGGATCGCCTTCACTGACTTTAAAAAATAAACAGCACAGTTAGTACTTCCAGCCTCTCCTCACCTGTCTGGGAGTCCCTTTTTTCCTTGCAACCCAACTCTTCTCCTCTGGGGCACCTTCCTATGGGTGATGTACTGACTGTGCTGCATATATTGAATACTCTTTAAAGAAAGTGGGGCTTCAGATGTTTTCAGAAAATGGGCAGGGACTGTGCTCCAAGCATCAAATGGCCACTGGTTTCACAATTAGGTGCAAGGACAGAGCAGACCTTTTACTGCGTTGAGGGGGTGCTGCTCTCCCATAGGGTTAGGGAAGCTGAGAGACCAGAGGTGGCAGAAAAAAGAGCTATGGGAAGTAGGGTTTCATCATTGTCTGAAAGTAGAGAAGAGTTCTCCTTGGTGCTTTGTGGGCAAGCATTGTGTCCTTGTTGCGAATGTGAGCTTCAACTGGATGTCAGTGTAGTGTGCTGACCTGGGTGACATGGGAGAATTTGTGAGGGTTGAACTTCGGTGTTCTCGATATATAGTAGGGGTTATATATCAAAATTTTGCTGCAGTAGTCCATATTGGAGTTGGATCAATGTTGTTGAAGGCAGCGGAGAGATCTATAATCTTTACTTCAAGTAGAAATGAATGGGTTCAATCTCCTTAACATACAGGAATAATGAGTTACAATGCATTATACGTCTTCCCCTGAGTATTTAGGAACCCCTTTTGATGTGTTAAATTTGTTAGTAATCATTTATGATGGGTGTTTTGGTGTATGGGGTTTGTTTCGCTTCAAAGTGCCTCAACATTCTGCTCCAGGTCAGAGGCTGGTGTTGAGTCAAGAGATGTATTGCCCAGCCGGAAATGAATAACCATGTATAGTCTGCTTAATAAACCATGTATAGTCTGCATGTATAGTCTGCATTTGACTGCATGCAATTTTTCTGATGAACGTACAGCTCCGAAAACAAGAAAGCAGGCAAGCCTAGTTTAGCCGGCCCGCAATAGAGAGGGTTGATCGTGGCTGCCCTCTTGAGAATCGAACCCGGATCGCCCACGTGGAAGGCAGTGTCATTAACCACTACACCACCACATTAAATAATCTTTTTCACTCATTAACATCACACCAAGTTTGAATATTGTGTTAAACACCATTAAATATTGTGTTAAACTGAGTAACGTTTCTTATTAAGTTTACCTCCACCACAAATAGCATCTATGAACTGTATGGCTTTTGCCATTGGCCGTTTTAACAGCTTATTAGCCATTTGAGACTGACATTGATACAATAACTACTGTATCAATATAGGTGACGATAACAGACTTTTTTCGTCAAGTGAAAAGACGAGAGAATCGTGTAGCCAGCGAAGTGTTTGTCTATCCTGAACAAATCCTGAGACATAATTTGAAAATCCACCAGAAATAGTCGCAATATAAGAGTAAACAGTTTCATTTTAGGCTTCCCATAAAGTAGCTACTCAAGGTTGTAGCCAGCTAGGTTTTTGTCCATCCTGAACAAATCCTCTTTTGCCACTGGCTGTTTTACCAGCTAATTAGCCATTCGTGAATGACATAGATCCAGAATCTATCAATACAGGTGACGATAACTAGTGATGGCCATTCGAGGCTTCATTAGCGTTATTTTAGCAGCAGGATATTATGCTGGCAGCACTCAGATTTTCTTTTTCACAATAAAACTCATCATTGAAATGCACAGATTTCGCTCATACTATTCCAAACACATGGGGGAGCTAGAACGCTGAAAAAAGATTCTTGAAAAAAGATTTCGACTGTACAACAGTACACACAATGTTCACAATGTTCTCCTAAAATAACAGGTTATAACGAATTTAAAAGCGAAATGTTTCTAGTTGCAACTTCATCACTGATATAATTACGAAATGTTTTAATAAAGAAATACACCAATAGCCTACACAGAAATAAAGACTATTTGTTTAAACATTTGAACCATCTTAAGAAATTATAAAATACAAAGCAGAACTATTTGTTACGATCATAGTTTTGAAGTACAGCATGGTAGAAAAACACATCTTATGACAGTTGGCGAATAGGCTGTCAGAGTTAACTCTTACTGTTTTTAATAGACAAATGTGTCAGTCGCTTATTTGTTGCATCAACTCATTTGTTTTATCAAATCAGTCAATATGGCCGTTAAAATTCCTGATTTTCAACCGTTAGTTACCGGGAATGTAACTCCGGTTATATGAGTGGAGCGGAGCCCCCTAGAGGGGCTTTAGCTCCTAGTGGTTTACCCTGGCAGGGAGTACATCCTTGGCTCGCTCGCCCCGCCGTGAACCACTAGGAGCTAAAGCCCCTCTAGGGGGCTCCGCTCCACTCACATAACCGGAGTTACATTCCCGGTAACTAACGTTATATGTCGTGGAGCTCCGCCCCCTAGAGGGGCTTTAGCTCCTAGTGGTTCACGGCAGGGCGAGCGAGCCAAGGATGTACTCCCTGCCGGACCAACCAGCACGGCTCACAGGGTCCAGTAGAAACCTTCCCTTAAAACCCCAAGACGAAAACATCCCCGATAGCTGATGAGGTCAGAGAAGGGATGATCGAATGCGTTAATGATGGAAATCCTTCCCTAGAGTAGGCCTATGAAAACATAGGCCACCCCAGGGAGAAGAAGGGATACTCAGCTCAAGCGACAGGGAAACATATCTGTTCCACATAAGCACAACCAAAACACCCACGCACCACACATCACGACATGAGTAGCATGGGAATACATAAAAAAAAAAATTACAATATGAGGGAAGCCCCGAGGAGGAGACAAACCCACGCCAAATGTATTGGCACACAGTGACAATGCCCCTGACCCACACAAGCTACAAAGTTCTGTAGTGCTAGGTAGAGAATGAAACAAGGCAGCAAGATATCCCCAGCAAAATTCAGAGATCCTGGGCAGCTGCGCCGACAACTGAATGGACAAGGGATGTGGGAGACACATCCAGTAAATAGAAACGGACAAACGCCGAAGGCGACGACCACGACGCCACGACGCAAATGTCATCTGCTCCGATCCCATGGAAAACAGCAGAGGAGGCTGCAACACCCCGCGTGGAGTGTGAACGAAGACCCTCCGGAACGACAGAGCCAGACGCCCCGTAGGCCAAGGCGATGCAGTCACAAAGCCAGTGGGAGAGACGCTGCTTAGAAAGCGGACGACCCACATGGGAATCCGAATAACAAATAAACAATTGAGGAGTCAGTCTGATAGACATGGTGCGCTCTACATACAGAGCGAGAGCGCGGACAGGGCACAGACAGTGGAACCTCTCATCCTCCGCACGCGAGTGCAGGGGAGGGAAGAAGGCCTGTAAATCAATAACCCTAGATCGAAAAGAGCTGGTGATGATCTTGGGAACGAAGGATGGATTAGGCCTCAGCGCAGCGCAGCCTAAGTCCTCCCTGATAGCCAGGCAGCAGGAATCTGAGTGAGAGAGGAGCCCAGCATTTGCACACGCGGACATTGCACCCTGTGTGGGGACGCGTTGCCAAGGAGATGCCGGGTAGTGTAAACAGGAGTGTTTGCATCAAAAGGAACAGGCAACGCTACGGAGGCGAGAGCCAACGGCGTTACCTGACGTTTGATCTTATCACAGCGAGCGGGTTGAGAATTCACTAATGTTACGTCTGTAAGCCCAAGTGAATTCTCAGTTAGCTTGGTAGACCATGAGTCGCGGGAGAGAGAGCAGCCCGGCGAAAACGAAAGTGAACATTTCACTGAAGGTGCGTGAACGCTGACATGGTCCTGCCGGGCTGAAACATGAGAGCGGGCACTCTCAGCGCTGGCAGGCAGCGGGATGGGAGACGTCTCTGAACCCGCTAGCCGGCGCTTATGTTTAAGGGAGGTGGCGGGTAGGGAGGACAGGTGGCGGGTAGGGAGGATACGTATAACTCCCTGAGAGGACTCACTACCCTGAACATTGCTAGCATAGCTCTTACCATTACACTGAATAGGGAAGGGAATAGAGCGTGCACAAGCAAAAACATTAAACGATCTACAGGGCGAAATTGAGGGATAAGCCGCTCATTTGCACCACTGCTCATATCCAACGGGGCAGACACAGAGACAGAGCGAACGCTCGCTGAGTCTCCAATAGCCACCAAAGCAGGAAAACTAAGGCATGTAAAAGGCACAAGTGGTTTAACAGGCTCAGACACCGCCTGAGTCTGCACAAAAGCACAGCTTACACCTAAGCACCGTTTAGTTTGTTTATTAAAAGAAGCTGCTTGTAGGGCAGAGTCTGCGACGCCGGCAGACTCAGCCCTTGCTCTGGTGAAGGAGGAAGAGACGGGGGCCGTGAGGGCGACGTCGCCACACACAGCCCGCTCCACACCTAGTCAGGACGGTCTGGGTTTCTTAGACGGCCATGGAGTATCCAGGCTGGGGGCGGCTTGCCTGAGTTGCACGAGGGGAGGAGCAGCAGCCGCGGCAGCCAGAGGAGGAGGCGCAGAGGCGGCAGCATAGACTTGATGACGCTGTCGTCGCTTAGCAGAGGAGCCCGGGCGAGCAGAGGGTCGAGGAGCCGAATGGGAAGAGCGGCCAGCCAGAGGGAGATGACGAGACAGCTCTTTACGTCCCTTGTCAGTCTTTTTGAAGGAAGCTATAGACGTGTGAACAGCGTCGCCGAATAAGCCCACCTGGGACAGTGGTGCGTTCAAGAGGGGTGCACGATCGGCGTTGCGTAAGGAGGACAGAGATAGCCAAAGGTGCTGGTGTCCAACCACGGAAGTAGCCACTGTGCGTCCGGCGCAAACCGTCAGAGCCTGGTTAAGGTGGAGGATAGCCTAATGGTTTCCCGCTACCTCTTTGACGTCACGTGATGACGGAGTAGGTGAACGGTCCAAAATATGGGAAGCCGCTGACGCGAGGAGAGCAACGTTGTTCGCCGCGGCCAGGGCTTGTGATCCCAGGACGTAAGCTTTGTCCCATAGCTGCCCCGAATAGAGGTCCTTGATAGACGGCAAGGCAGGCTTCTTCCCCGACCAGCCCCAGGAAGGCAGGAAATGCGTGGCTATCTCGGGCTTTAGAGGAGGGACGGCCGAGCTAATGGGAGACTGCCTACCGTCGACTCTGGTGAAGGTAGCGTAGGACTTATCCGGAGCTGGGGAGGACCAGGAACCCTCAGCGAAAGCTTTAAAACCACGGACCTCAGGCGCTGGAGAATCCACCGGCTTGACAAGTTCTGCCCAGCAGCCGAAGGCCATGTCAGAAGGTTCCTTAGGTGTAGGCAGAGGAGGCAGGGGCAGCTGAATACGTAGCGCTGCTCTCTCAATCATGTCCTCAATCATGCTCTCTCAATCACGAACTCCACGCGGAGAGGGGGCGGGCGGAAGGAAACAGCAGAAGAGAGGTCGTCCTCTAGTTCTCCCTAGAGAGAGGGAGAAGCGTGAGAACCGCCACCCCAACCCACATGGGAAGGGAGCGGGTCTTTCTGAGTCAAAGGAGTCGAGTCCTGTGTAGGAGCGTCCTTCTCAGACATGTCGTCGTCGTCGCTGCTGGAATCCAACAAGACGGAGACGTCCACTTCCTATTCGAAAAAGTTTGACAAAGCAGCACAGGAGGAGCAGGCCGGGGGGTTGGTGAGACCCTCGCGAGCGTGGGCCGTTCCCAGGCAGGAAACACACGAACGATGAGAATCCTGATCCGGTGACAGGTCGGCGCAACGGCATGCAGCGGTGAAAAACTTCATGTTGAGATGTCGAACTAAAGAATGCCGACGACAGAAATTCTCAGGCTGAAGCAAAGGAAATAAGTAATCAGTAGAACTCAGCAAGCGTTTGCTGAATAAAAAGGGAGGGTGTTCTCTGGGCTCAAGGGTCCTATATAGGGGCAGGAGTGCCCTGATTGGCTGTCGCATCTTGCACAATGAGTTTTCAGTACGGCCGCTGACGCGGCCAGGGTAAACCACTAGGAGCTAAAGCCCCTCTAGGGGGCGGAGCTCCACGACATATAACGTATAGAATAGCTACAAAACATATGTTTTAAATAGCCCTACTGTATAATAGCCTACATTTAAACAGCAATAAAACACAAATTCTATGATCCAACAAATGTTTTTTATTTAAATTAGTCAGCATAATGAACTCTTCAGTCTTTGGGAACTGAGCATACAGTATAGGCGACACCAGAGAGTTTGCTATGATCTCATTGTCCTCTGGGTTCATTTTCTTAATCAATCCTCCTCCTCTTTTTAACAGCAATAAGCCCTAATCGTGGCAAGCGAATTGTGCCGTTCGCTTGCCAGACTCCAACCCAGTGGCATCGTTAGGCCTGGGCGTCCGGGGCTATAGCCTCGGATCTTTTATGAATAGCCCCGGATCTCAAATTGACCAAAATTATAATAAAGAAATAGCCCCTGATCTATTCATCTATAATTCTGATCGCGCATTATGACAATGTAGACGTGTAGGCCATCTAAATTTTCCGCGTGTACATTCAAAACCCTTTACTTTCTGTCCCAGACGGTGCGGGTGGGTGGGCTAAGCCCCGAATGTATTGTGATCCTAGCGATGCCTCTGCTCCAACCTTCATACTAATAATCTGAATTATTATTTTTAAGGCAAACAGATTCTAAAATCAACACCTAATAAATTGTATACAAATACAAATATGATATCGCACTAGTAAAACATTTAATTTTGATTGAGCATAAAAATAAAAAGCCAAAATCGCAGCTTTCTGCACTTTTGAAATTGCACATGTTCAAATTGTGATTCCAGATTATTAGTATAAAGGTTGGAGTCTGGCAAGCTAACGGCACGATCGTGTCAGTCTACACATAGCCTATCTTCAAGCTCTCTTACAACACATCTTCCCCTACCTATTGCTATTTTAAGATAATAAAGATTTACAATTTAAATGTCCAGCAGTATGTCTCAAATCGGTCAATCAAACTATACAACACATTGTTTACAATTCAAATGTCCAGCTGTATGTCTCAAATCGGTCAATCAAACTATACAACACATTGTTCTGTTCATGCCTCTCACTCGTCCCAATTTATTAAAAGTGAGTATTCTTAAAACATCCCAATTCCGTGATGGCTAACGAAAGTAATAGCCACAACCCAATAAAGTAACAACATGTGCGGGTCGGGGAAACCATACTAGATGTGCTGGTACTCTGAACAGTAAATTAGCCAGTCAGAAACATGAAGATGCGGCTTAGAGCCCACTGCGAAAGAATAGTGCAGAGTAGGGCTTGCTGTTAAGGAGAGGAAGAGGATCAATTAAGAAAATGAACCCAGAGGACAATGAGATAGAGACTACAGATGATTTGGTGCCGAAAATAAATCATTCTGTTGTTTGGGAATATTTCAGGTTCCAGAGAGATGTCACAAACTAATGTAGGCCTAATATATTAAAAACCGGTAAGACGGTGGTTAGAACAACACACGGTATCACATCAAATCCATGAAAAATGTGTGGCAAAGAAGTCTCCCCTGGGGGTTGGGTGGGTGCTAAGCCCAGAATGTATTGTGATCCTAGCAACGCCTCTGGACAAGGATATCGTTTTCATTTTGTTCCACTAATAATGAATTACTGTGATACCTTTGATGAATTACATAGGAAGCTGGATCATCTTCATGGTTCTATAAAATAATTAGCGAAATGTCTTATTCAGACAGATTATATGTTTCATATTTTGTTTATCTCCTAAAAAAGGAATTTCATGAATAAGATTGCAATACCTGTGTTTAGAGGTAAAACGGATTTTGTCGCGCTGCATGTGATCAGCTATGTCATCAACATTACACTTCATTCTCATTAAGTTAATTCACAGGCAGCGTCATCCTGCCTGTGAATATCGCCCATTAAGAGTGATTTGCGTCTGCCTGGGTACTCTCTGGCCACCTGGCAATTATTACATTGCCTGATCGAAATAATTTGAGCCACATCGCAATTATTTTTATAGACAAGGATCTTTTTGCACAATGTTTTGATTTCAAAATTATGTTTCCAATCTGAATAACGAATTTTATATTTACTGTACACCTGAATTAATTAATACATGTGGTTAAAACGTTTTTCTCGTGTCAAATAGTTTAATCATAATACAGTGTCCCACTTTACCTAACAAAATGTCCCACTCAAAAAAAGAATAGCCTACATAGAAGGATTATTTCTTAAGAACACAGGCAATAATATTTTCATTTGTTTATTAGGCCCTACAAATGTACTAAATGAAAATTACACAACACTTAAATTATTCAAAATAATTCCATTAGAATTTAGTTTCCATTTCCATCTCATTTTGATGATATACAAGGTAAAATAAGAAATACTGTCGACCAGTTTGCTACGATCAAAGGATATCGGCATGAATTGCCTTACAAAGGCCTAAAGCACCTTGATAAACACAATGAATTTGATAAATAAATAAAGGAAAGGATGATTTACAGTAGCCTACACCGTCACGGTGCCACCCGTGATCAAGCCAGCCTTCAGCTGCTGGCAACGCTTTCACCGTGCCGCATTCACCGTGCCGCATTCACGGACTCCACTATTAAGCACACCTGTTCCTGATCACGTCGCCCAGGACGTCCCATCATTATGCACACCAAATCCTCATTACTAGGCCTACAGCTAAGGAAAACTGTGCACCAGGGTTTATGTTAGCCGGCAAAGGCTTTTCGCCGGTATCAGGTGTATTCTGCCAGATGAAAATATCAACCACCAAAATGTCCGGTGGGAAATATGCCAAATGAATAAGTAAATAGATTAATAGCATATTAAATAGCCTAATATTGTGTGACCTGTATAATCTGTTGCCAAGAAAACAGCGAGCCTCCGCTCACTCTCACAATAAGACTTTACCGAGTCATGTGACTAAGCTCGGCACGAGAATCAAAAGCAGCACACTCCGGCACCAGCTCCAGCATATGACTCCCAAATGTCGAAGGCGAAGCAGACATAACCCAGACGGTTTAAAAAAAGCTAGTGATGGTGCAACTGAGGCCAGCAAACGAGGTTCAGTAAATGATCTGAGCCAATAGTAAAACTTTCCGCAGAGCCTGTCAAACGTTTTTTTGCACGCGTGGGCTATACATCCTATGGAAACCAACACCATTTGCGGGGTAGCCTATTTTTTGAGACGTTTCAAACATTGACCTCAAAATCCCTTAGTTTTAATCCCAAAGTCAAGTTTTAATCCCAAACATGATTTTGGAATCAAAATATTGTGCAAAAAGATTGTTGTCTATAAACATAATTGCGATCTGGCTCAAATAATTTAGATAAGGCAATTATGTCAGTTATACAGTATTTAAACTGTATATGCTCAGCTCACAAAGATTGTGAAGAGCTCATTCTGCTGACTAGTTTCAATAAAAAACATTTGTTGGATCACAGAGTTTGTGTTTTATTGTTAAGTGTAGGCTATTATACAGCACGGCTATTTAAAACATATGTCCGGTAGCTCTTCTGTATGGCCGGAATTCTGGAATTTTAAAGCCATATTGGCCGTTTTGATAAGACAAATAAGAGACTGCGCTTGACTATTAAATAATAATGATGCAAAATTAGGCTACATTGCGGCATTGCAAAACTATTCTAAACTTGACTTAAACATACTGAAATTTAGACGCAACGTTTATTTGTCAATGCAATTGAACATACCATTTTGAACACCCACCTTCGATGACTATTCCTAAATAGGTGTAGCATATATTACATTGTTCCGTTGTCAGAATTCTATACTCACAAACTGAAAACTATTTAGAGACTAATTACCGTTTGTTTTACATTGTATTCCTACTTAATAACTGATTATGCATGTGAGAGCACAAGTATTGTAACAGGCGCTTTGTCTCACCCATCTCTCTCTTTGGGTTGATGTGGAGTAATTAACATATATTTGTCGACTTAAAGGCCATTGTACAGAAATAAACGAATTACATGTTCTGTTCAAATGCCATTTTATTACAAACTTTAGAAAAAAATCAATCGTTATTTACCTCTGAAAATATTATTGAAACATTGATGGGTTTAATGTGTAGCTATTGCCTGTTTAACAAACTAAACGTCCTTCATGTAAACACGCTATGTAAACACTTGAATTATATTATATTTTCACTTGGGTCTACTGTGGCATATTGTACTTAAAGAAATCTGTTGGGAAAAGTAATTTCTTATTTTTTTTATTTTAATTAGATTTTATTGATAAAAACAGATGCAGTCTTCAGGAAATATTCATGCAGAACTGTGGCATCAATGACGCAATAAGTAATGTATTTGGCAAAAGTCTGCAATTAGCCTACACAAATGTTAACTTAATCGTTGTAATCAACAGCTATATTTCCAGTCAAATAATTGTATTTCGGTTTAAATAATTACAGTTAACGAAAAGGAAGAGATTCACGTGTGTAGACCTATAACATGGAATCAAACACAGCAACATAGCAATCCATGAATAAGATTATAGTAGAAAATATTCCTCCGATTTGAATGTTTTATTCTGGCCATACGAGCACAGAGCAGGCTTGAATAACAGCAGTTTCAGGCGGGTGTCGACGTTCTCACAGATGCCTCCTAGTGGCCATTATTATTTTTTATTTTATGTTTTTGTCCATGCCGCATGGCACTGCAACTTACCGCGGCATGCCTCGTCGCGGACCGCCCCCTTGGCGCTGGAATTAAACGAGCGACATCTGTATAAGGCAATATAGTTAACAATCTAGTCTGTGAAAAAGAACAGATAAGAATAACATTGGAACGGACATTAAACATAAAATGTACAGACTAGATTGTTAACTATATTAACTTATATATTTCAATGATGGCTTTTATTTTGAAAATGAAAATCTGAGTTTGCACTGCTAGCATAATATCCTGCTGCTAGAAGAACAGTAATGAAGCCTCAAATGGCCATCACTAACGATAACTGACTTTTTTATCAAGTGAAAAGACGAGATAATCGTGTAGCCAGCGAAGTGTTTGTCTATCCTGAACAAATCCTAATATCCTCTAGAACTGTTTTATTTTAGGCTTCCTATTACGTAGGTTTGTAACCAGCAAAGTTTTTGTCTGTCCTGAACCTCAGGCATAATGCGTTCCGACGGTTACGGGAGGCGAATGCGGGACCTGTTGTTCCAGAGCCAGCGTCACAAACCACTACGCTATTTAACAAGGGGTACTCAGTCAGCCACACACTCACTCACTCACGCAGAGACATTCACTCTTCTAGGCCAGCTCCGCTTATGCGGTCCGGCAAAAATTAAGAGACAACTGCACCTTTTTCTTTCCGTTCCAAAAAAGTTGAAAAGGAAAGTTTGGAGTGAGGAACAGAAGCGTTCAATTTGCAGTGAGGAACAGAAGCGTTCAATTTGCAGTGGTCTCTTAATTTTAACCCTTCTGTTCCTCACTCAAAACCTTCCTTTTCAACTTTTTTTTTTACATGTAACAGATTACAAAAACAAGAAACCAGGCAAGCCTAGTTCAGCCGGCCCACAACAGAACGTGTTGCCATCTCAAGATTCAAACCCAGGTCGCCCACGTGAAAGGCTGCATCGTTAACCACTACACCACAGAGCTGTACATTTGCTGGGTGTCAGTATAGCCTCTTGTCTCTATCCTGAACAAATCCTCTTTTGCCACTGGCCGTTTTAATAGTTAATTGGCCATTCGTGAATTACATTGATACAGTTAAACTGATTAACGTTTCTTACTAAGTTTACCTCCACCACAAATAGCGTCTAATGTATGGTGTTTGCCACTGAACATTTTAACAGCATATTAACCAGTAATAAGCTTTACCGGTATCTACTAACTTACTGGAATAGTCACAAGAATTTAGCAATTGCTAGCGAGTCTGCCAAAGCTATTTCATTTCATGGCATAAGAACATATTTTTTTCTTTCATGTCAAAACAACATACTTTTTTCTTTCATTCGTGAATCACATTTATACAATAACTATCAATAAAGGCGATGATAACTAACTTCTTCATCAAGTGAAAAGACGAGAGAATCGTGGAATCTACCAGAAATAATTAATAAATGTTGTTGCTCTCAATAGATTCGAACTTAGGTCTTCCACATGAGAGGCACTGTCTTTAACCACTACGCCACGGCATTACACGTTTCAGCAGTCGCTAGACTCGATTGAGGATTGTGTTAATCTGACTAACGTTTCTTATTAAGTTTACCTCCACCGCAAATAGCGTCTATGAACTCTATTGCTTTTGCCACTGGCTGGTTTAACAGCTTATTAGCCAGTAATAGGCTTACTAGTATCTACTAATTTCCTAGGAATAATCATTAAGAATTGAGCAATTGCTAGCGAGACTGAAGATGAACCTTTCCATGCCAGAAACAGTCGCAATATAACCGTATACAGTTTCAGTTAAGGCTTACTATAACGTAACTACTGTATGTTAAGCCAGCAAATGTGTTTGTCTATCCTGACCCAAAACGCATGCACGGATGCATACTTCAAAAATCCACCAGAAACAGTCGCAATATAACCGTAAACTGTTTTATTTCAGGCTTACTTACTTTACTTACTTTAATGTAGATACTAACGGTTTTAGCCAGCAAAGTTTTCGTCTATACGGAATAATTCATAATGCGTACTTCGCTTCGCCTGCGAGGAGATACAAACTCGGGACCAATAGTTCACAAGTCTGCTTCTCTAACTACTACGCTTTTTAACAAGAGGTAGTCAGTCAGTCAGTCAGTCACTCACTCACTCAGTGAGAGACATTCGCTCTTCTTGGCCAGCTCCGCTTACACGGTCCGGCAAACAGTAACTGTCATCTGTTACCTTACCAACAAAAATATTGTAATCGGATTACAGATACTTTTGAAAAAAATAATGATTACTTTTGGATTACTTCAATTGAAAAAGAATAGGTGCACAAAATAATTATGACACGTTGCATGCTTGATTTTTTTATTTAATGTTTTAAAAACATCGTTATTTGAACCAAAATAACAATTGAGCGCCTCAGTTGTTGTGTGTGTGATCATCATGCGCGCAAAAGTGGATGCGCATAACCAGTTTAGTGACTGATGAAGCGCTAGTTTAATTGGTAAAAACAGAGTGTGTCTACGATAATATTAGCCGACCCATTTAAATGTGATTTAGTTATCTACTCGACGCATCTTTCTCAGAACAATGATAGGCGATAGGCCTACCTCATGTTATATATTTTTCAGGTTTCAAGGTTTATTTGTCAAATGCACTGAACAACACAGCCAAGAAGAGTTGCACTGAAAAACTCAGACAGGAAATGTTTTTGAAGATGTAGGCAACTATTTGTTAGATAGCTGTTTCATGGGGCTGCCTTCAAGATAAAACATTATATGGAATTAATCACGATATTTAAGGAGAAAAGGTGTGTTGAGAAGCACTCCGCAGAAGGATGATGATTTGCATTTGACGCAACCACCTCAACTCCGTCCATACAGGTAGGCCATTCGATTCTGCTTGCTTTGCATCTCAGAATATTGCATCCATTGGTGATCATTGGCTTCTGACAACATTGACTTTAAACTAAGAGTGCAGGTGTATGATCACAGTTTATTTCTTTCATTTGCGTTTTGAAAATCCATCGTTGGTGGTCCTAATAATCACAGGTTACGTATGCGCAGGTAAAACGTATTTGTGCGCGGATGTTCACGATTGCAAATGTGCATTTGCATGCCTGGGGTTTCTGCAACGTTTTGACAATGTTGGTGGTTGTGGAGCAAAACATCAGACTACTGCAGATATAGCGTACGCGCGAAAAGCTACGGATATCTTGATTTTTATATGCAGCAATGTCAATACCCTTTTTGAAAAATTGCCATTTATTTTTCAACAATGTTTTAAAGCAATCAAAAACATGAATAAAACAAATAACAGAAAAGGCTAACACATCCTTCGATTTTGGGTTATGTTCAGAACAGCCTGATTCTGGAAGATCGCAGGTTATTGGATTAACTGGAACGACTGAATATCTGACAGACCTTTTGCGTGTAATGTAGAGATGTAGCCCAATCATATTGAAGTAGAAAGCAATGGTTTAGAAAACCTTTCCAAAGGTGCTGTACAAAACCCATAAGGTAAAATGCAAATTACGTTTTTGGCCAGCTATGTAAACTCTAACATTGATTGATCCCGCAAAAGGTGTTCAACTGGTTCTATGTTTTTCCTATGTGTTTTTGAATGCCTCTTAATATGAAAGTAATCTAAAAGTAATTCAAAGTAATCCGATTACGTTACTGAATTTGAGTAATCAAAAAGTTACGTTACTGATTACAAATGTGGACAGGTAACTTGTAACTGTAACAGATTACATTTAAAAAGTAACCTACCCAATCCTGAGTATGATGAGCAACATGCAAAAACGGTCTCATCTCTATTCATTCAATCACGTGTATCTGAACTGAGC
This sequence comes from Esox masquinongy, assembly GCA_016801175.1. NCBI lineage: Eukaryota > Metazoa > Chordata > Actinopteri > Esociformes > Esocidae > Esox > Esox masquinongy. The sequence goes on from JACXGI010001516.1 coordinate 45,060, forward strand.
TAATCTGCTAAACCCCTTGAATGTAAACCTACAGTTTGGTCCATTGTTTGGCTAGACCAATTTCTGCCGGCTGTTTAGTCAGTGTACAGTTTAAAAAATGTATTCTACCGCAACAGGTTACTGAATTGAAGTGTTGTGGAGCAGTTTCCCGCTTGCAATGCAGCTTTGCTGTAGTGGGATGAACAGATTTAATTCATGATGCTAAGAATGCTATTTACTGCCTGGGATAGAGCTGAACAATGGATGGTTGGAGAAAATGACTATGAGCATTCTGGAATTACTTTTAGCCAGTGATTTTGGACGAACTCTCTCTCTAACACAGTTTTATTTTCACTGTTTTCTTTTTTGAGCTTCATCCACGGTCTGTGCATGACTTGACCGGGAGCAGTAGTTGTCCCACCTGGACATCAAATTACATAAAGTCACTTCGGAAAGAAACATCTTCTACATGACTGAAATGACAAATGAATGAACATATGAATGAATTATATTTTACAGAAATAAATGAAACAGAGTGTGTTTTTCTCACCTGTGCTCTGTGCTGCCCTGACCAGCCCCTGTCTCAGCACCTCCCTGACCCAGGTCTTGACCTTCTCGTTCCCCCCTCCCCCCACCACAGAAACCACTAGGTTGGGGGAGCGCACCCCCCAGTGGGATGTCATCAGTTGGTACACAACAGGAGGTGGGGTGTCACACGACAGGCGCACAAACTGACCAGTAGTAGAGAAGATAGGAAGTAAGGGATAATGAGTATCTACACAATTAAGATATGTAAGCATTATGCTGTGGTGTGTAATTTAGTGTCAGTTAGTGGTTGTGTGACATGCACACATCTACTATATATAGTTCTGTCTATGATGATGATAGAGATATCCTGAATAAAGCAATCATGCACTACATTGAAGGAGGCCGCCAATAGCGTGAAATAGGCATGAATTCCGTTTTGTTTATCTCAAGTGTGGTAAAATGATTGAGTCTTTCATTATGTAGCAGCCACATACTGATCAAGGTTTGTGTTTGTGGGTGTATCTGAGTGATTTTCTCTGTTACCCACATGGCTGTGTCTTCTCCCAGCCCCTGTAAATTCCATCTCTCCGAATGCATCGGTTGGGTACTCCGATGAGTGCTGACAACTGTTCCACTGGGTGACAATGGCTGCACCAAAGCAGTCTCCCGTAGCGACAGCACTGTGCATGTCCCGCCCACTCCCGCACTGACACAACGTCCCATTGCTGACAAGGCGAGAGAAGGTTTCAAACAAACAAACTCAACTAGAGTCTTCAGACAACACACACATGAATACACACAAACCAACAAACACAGAGGACGTCTGCTGTGAAGTATGCTATCCTACGATAAAGATTTTGCAAATACATTTGACTTGTGGGATGCCTATTTGGAAACCTAGCAATATGACAAAGAAAAATCAACAGGTCATTTAAATTTAAGAAAATTCCCAGTAATTTACAGAGAAGCATATTTTATGCCAATGTAATGATGCAACTATGTTTGTTTGGTTAAAATCTGCTGCCATCTCCCCTCCGTTCAAGGAATTTACCATACACAATGCCTGAGGAAAGCACGGTACATCATCAAAGATCACAGCCACCCAGACTATGGTCCGTTCACTCTGCTGTCGTCTGGTAGACGGTACCGGAGCATCGGGGCACAGACTTCCAGACTCAAAAACAGTTTGTTCCCTCAGGCCATAAGGCTCCTCAACCAGCAACACTGATCCATGATCATACTGATGACAGACGAACTTTCCAGGTGCTCTGAAGTCCTTTCAGGTACTTTTAACGGACATTAGAATATTCCTTTGCATGTTCCATTCATAAGATAATTACACTCATACATATCTAAAATACTCAATATTTCTACCATACTGTTCATACTCCCCATCCTACTCTTTCAAAATTGATGCAAGTTTACAATGTTATGTATATTATTGCCATATTTGCCATATCTAGAATTTCAATACCACTGCCAATATTGCTGCTAGATTACAGTACTCTTTTTGAACTGCTGCTAGTGTATAGTGTTATGTATATTATGAATTCATCTTCTTGCTATGCTTTTGCTGTGTATACAGTTGTGCTCATAAGTTTGCATACCCTGGCAGAAATTGTGAAATGTTGGCACTGATTTTGAAAATATGACAGATCATGCAAAAAAACTGTCTTTTATTGAGGGATAGGGATCATATGAAGCCATTTATTAGCACATAGTTGTTTGGCTCCTTTTAAAATCATAATGATAACAGAAATCACCCAAATGGCCCTGATCAAAAGTTTACATACCCTTGAATCTTTGACCTTGTTACAGACACAAGGTGACACACACAGGTGAAAATGGCAATTAAAGTTGAATTTCCCACACCTGTGGCTTTTTAAATTGCAATTAGTGTCTGTGTATAAATAGTCAGTGAATTTGTTAGCTCTCACGTGGATGCACTGAGCAGGCTAGATACTGAGCCATGGGGAGCAGAAAAGAACTGTCAAAAGACCTGTGTAACAAGGTAATGGAACTTTATAAAGATGGAAAGGGATATAAAAAGATATCCAAAGCCTTGCAAATGCCAGTCAGTACTGTTCAATCACTAATTAAGAAGTGGAAAATTCGGGGATCTCTTGATACCAAGCCAAGGTCAGGTAGACCAAAAAAGATTTCAGCCAAAACTGCCAGAAGAATTGTTCGGGATACAAAGAAAAACCCACAGGTAACCTCAGCAGAAATACAGGCTGCTCTGGAAAAAGACGATGTGGTTGTTTGTAGGAGCACAATATGACGATACTTGAACAAAAATGAGCTGCATGGTTGAGTTGCCAGAAAGAAGCCTTTACTGCACCAATGCCACAAAAAAGCCTGGTTACAATATGCCCGACAACACCTTGACAGGTCTCACAGCTTCTGGCACACTGTAATTAGGAGTGACGAGACCAAAATAGAGCTTTATGGTCACAACCATAACCGCTATGTTTGGAGAGGGGTCAACAAGGCCTATAGTGAACGAAATACCATCCTTACTGTGAAGCGTGGTGGGGAATCTAAAGGCATGGGGAATCTTGTGAAAATTGACGGCAAGATGAATGCAGCATGTTATCAGAAAATACTGGCAGTCAATTTGCATTCTTCTGCACGAAAGCTGTGCATGGGACGCTCTTGGACTTTCCAGCACGACAATGACCCTAAGCACAAGGCCAAGTTGACCCTTCAGTGGTTACAGCAGAAAAAGGTGAAGGTTCTGGAGTGGCCATCACAGTCTCCTGACCTTAATATCATTGAGCCACTCTGCGGAGATATCAAACGTGCGGTTCATGCAAGACGACCAATGACTTTTGCATGACCTGGAGGCATTTTGCCAAGACGAATGGGCAGCTATACCACCTGCAAGAATTCCTGGGCCTCATAAACAACTATTACAAAACACTGCACTCTGTCACTGATGCTAAAGGGGAAAATACACAGTATTAAGAACTAAGGGTATGCAGACTTTTTAACAAGGGTCATTTCATTTTTTCTTTGTTGCCATGTTTTGCTTTATGATTGTGCCATTCTGTTATGACCTACAGTAGAATGTGAATCCCATAAGACGTGTTTTGCCTGCTCACTCATGTTTTTAATAAAAATGGTACATATATTACCAATTCTCCAAGGGTATGCAAACCTTTGAGCACAACTGTATATTTTTCTTCTTAATTCTCACTACGTAGTTGTAGTGTGTTATGCCACAATTGATTAGCTTATTACAGACATATGTATCGATAATATTCAATAATTCTACCAATTGCTGCGCGTTTACAGTGTTATGTACACCGATCAGCCATAACATTATTACCACCTGCCTAATATTGTGTAGGTCCCTCTTTTGCCACCAAAACAGCCCAGATGTGTCGAGGCATGGACTCCACTAGACCTCTGAAGGTGTGCTGTGGTATCTGGCACCAAGACATTAGCAGCAGATCCTTTAAGTCCTGTCAGTTGCAAGGTGGGGCCTCCATGGATCGGACCTGTTTGTTCAGCACATCCCACAGATGATTGAGGCCAAGTCAACACCTTGAATTCGTTGTTGTGTTCCTCACACCATTCCTGAACCATTTTTGCTTTTTTTGCTTTGTGATGGGGCGCAATATCCTGCTGAAAGAGGCCAATGCTATCAGGGAATACCATTGCCATGAAAGGGTGCACATCGTCTGCAACAGTGCTTAGGTAGGTGGTAGGTGTCAAAGTAACATCCATATGAATGGCAGGACCCAAGGTTTCCCAGCAGAACATTGCCCACACTGCCTCTACCGGCTTGACCCCTCCCCATAGTGCATCCTGGTGCCATGTGTTCTCCAGGTAAGCGACGCACACGCACACCGGCCATCCATGTGATGTGAAAGGAAATGTGATTCATCAGACCAGGCCACCTTCTTCCATTGCTCCATGGTCCAGTTCTGATGCTCACATGCCCATTGTAGGCGCTTTCAGAAGTGGACAGGGGTCAGCATGGGCACCCTGACTGGTCTGTGGCTACGCAGCCCCATACGCAACAAACTATGATGCACTGCGTGTTCTGACACCTTTCTATCATTACCAGCTTTTTCAGCAGTTTGAGCTACAGTAGCTCGTCTGTTAGATCCGACCACACTGGCCAGCCTTCGCTCCCCACGTGCATCAATGCGCCTTGGCCGCCCATGACCCTGTCACCGGTTCACCGCTTTTCCTTCCTTGGACCACTTTTGATAGGTACTGACCACTGCAGACCAGGAACACCTCACAAGAGCTAACTTTTTAGAGGTGCTCTGACCCAGTCTTCTAGCCATCACAATTTGGCCCTTGTCAAATTCGCTCAGATCCTTACGCTTGCCCATTTTTCCTGATTCTAATACATCAAGTTTGAGGACAGGATGTTCATTTCCTGCCTAATATATCCCATCCACTGACAGGTGCTATGATAACGAGATTATCAGTGTTATTCACTTCACCTGTCCGTGTTCATAATGTTATGACTGATCGGTGAATATATTGAGTTTGATTTTTCATTGTGCAAAGTAGCTTTAATTATTTAGGCTCCTGAAAATATGCTGAAAACAAATCAGAACAGGGCTGAATGTCATAAAACTGTAAAAGATGCTGGGATGTTTGCACTGACTTTCAGAAAGTTCTTATAGACAAGCATGTTATAAGCCGTGCATCCTAAAAATAACTTATAATAAAGATTACATTCAAAAAGACCCATTTGCTAGGCCAACACAGCAGCAGAGGAACTCCTGCTAAATTGTTACTGTATCATGACTATATTGTAATTGTAATGTGACTATAGCAATTGTGTTGTTATTATATTGTAACTGTATTCGGAATATATTGTAACTGGAATGTGACTATATTGAAAATGGAATGTAACTATTGTTACAATATTGTGACTATAATGGGACTATAATGTAACTGTATTGTTTCAGATGAAAGGACCACTCAGTAACACAGAAATATTAGGTACCTAGAGGAATCCTCCACAAAAGTGGTGAACACTCTCTTCTTGATGACCTTGGGTAACCAACTCTGTAAGAGAAAGAGATTGAGTCACTGTTAGTTGTTCTTACTAAACAGATGTTGAATTGAATGTGTAAGACACTGAATTGCCAAGTCAACATACACATTGAACAAAAGTGTGTGTGTGACTTCGTTTTGGTGAGCCCCTAGGTACAGTTATCATAACATCTGCTGTAGAATACACTGAAAAATTCCCTTACAGAACAACAGTGGCTTTTATAAATAATTTAGAAGCCTTGGCACCCATAAGGCTGTTCACGTTTGTTAAATTATCACTTTTCTGTTAACTGTGATTGCTTTTCTGAATGGGCATTTCACTCTGGGGAACACTAATTTGGTTAAAATCATGTTTGAGAGATTCCTAAGGCTGTGAGATTTGTTTTACACATAATTGGCCAGACGAAGCGGGGGAATGGGTATTGCGCTAATCCATACCAGAACATATGTGCACAGTTGAGCTGTTGGAAATACTGTTCATTGTTCTCAAAGCGAAGGTTACGCTCTGCTCCACCCAGCGTAGGAATTTCAAGACTGCCACGACGGCCATGGCTGTCGTTGCCTTTTCGCTCTGGCTGTGATGCCCTGAAAATCATTGTAAGCCCTACAGCCACCATGGCCTTTGTGCCCCTGTGACTGTCAAAATCTCACAGTCGGTTTGTTTATTTGTAAGTTTGTTTGTTGTTCACAACTGAGAACAACCACAAAAACAGACTACATGCAGGTAAGCAAGCTAGCTCCCAGACAGCACACATACGTCTTGCCGATGTCTGCATTAGATCAGAAGATCGAAAGCGGTTTAGAGCGTCGAGTGGAGGTCAGCTGTACATGTGAACGATCGAAAGAAATGTGTGGCCAGGAAATGGGTCTGCGATGGGCGGTTCTATGCGTTTACTCTGTACAATCCTGCGCCTTTTCAATGGCCATTTATTTCCTGACCTAAGTCCGATACAGACCTCATCCGGCGACAAGATATTTTTGCTACAAAACAATTTTCATAGAACATAAGGTGAGTACACAAACTCTATCTCAAAATCAAGTTAGCTAGCTTAGTTATATGTGTAGGTAAGCAAATTGTTTATATCTAATAATGTGAACTACAACAATGTGCGCAGTGTACCTAGCTAGCTAGCTAGCTAAGTGCACTGGTATTTTTTTTTAACTGGGGCTTTCTATGCATTTTGGCCTTTCGTCCAAATGCAACTGCGTTTTAGGTAACTGAAAACGGACCTTTTGGAAAAACATGTTTCAAGATGAAGATATTCAGAAACTCCGTTTTCAGTGTTTACAGGGAAAACTGAGATTTTGGCTTGTAACGTCGGTGTGCCTCTTTTATCTCCGGTTTGACGTCAGAGTGTGCGCCGTTCTCTTTTGTTTACATGAGGCGATTTTGTGCAATTGTGGACGTAGCCAAAATAGTGCTGGTTTTAATCTTGCTAACAGGACTTTACATGTTTACCCAAATGTACAGTTACTCTCCCACTGTGTTGAGGAACAGTGGCAAAGAGGTGGTATTCCGATGGTCTTGCATGGTGGCCCCCTTATGCTGACAAAGCCCAAATTTTAAACACTTTGTTCACTTTGCCCAGCACGAGTACTCTTTGAAACACGTAATATCCTGTGTACAGCCGTATTTATTTTTCGAATGTATGTATTTGTAATACTACACATACATAATTATTTTTATTACCTTCATTAACTGTGCATGGTCCTTATCTTCTGTTACAGCATATTTTCACAAGATTGCAGAACGGTGGGAGAAGTCATGTGTGACATCAGACCTCAACACTGATTAGGAGCCAGAATGCCAAAGAGGCTGACAACATATCAAGTGAGAAAATATTCGTTTTTTATTTTATTATTTTAGCCTGAAGTATCAAGTGAGTAAAATATATCCGAATAGACAATTACTCAAGTAAAATATCTTGACTAAAATAATCTGGTAAAAAAAGCCTTTTCAACTAATTTGTTGTTCTTTAATATATAAATCACAGGTCATCATCCTCCTCAACAGCCTCAGGAGGAGGAAGATCATCTTGCTTCCAACACGTCTCAACCATACCTCTCCACTAAAAAAAGGAAAGGCAAGGAGGCTCCTCTTAAAGCCAGTCCTCCATTGGTTGTGAGAGCAAAGACAAACCACCACATTGGCATCAGTAGTGGTGAGTGACATAGAAGGGGCAACAAGGTCAGATATGAAGTAACATTATTCTAATTTTGATGTTTGTTCTTTAAGTCACTAGCCATCCAGATCCAAGTTCCAGGCCAGACCAGATCACAGGCCAGACCAGATCAGTAGTAAATGTAGGGTATAATGTGTCACTTTGGTGATTTATGACCCTGGTAGGCGGGCTTCCAGATTGATTTGACAGGTGGGCGGGACATTCGGTTTGATGGGTGGGACTTCCGGTGTGAAGTATGGACTTCCTGTATGACGTGTGTTAGAGCGGAACTTCTGGAATGACGTATGCATGTCCGGTGACTTTGTAATTTATGATTGCATTGACGTGTCCATGTTTGATGTTTTACGATGACTGATAAGCACCCCGGACGAGTGTTATAATGTTTAACAATGGGGGTCTTAGAGTTCCGGAATGTTAAATTCCCAGGCAATAAATAAGTGCTATATCAGCGGCAAGATGTTTGGTGTTTAACAAAAGGGCGCCAGGGTTCAGCAGTTCTATAACCCCCGCCGCATTTTATGTTCTGACAAGTGGTACAACAGATGTCCTACAACCAGTGGGTGTTAAACTTCCATGTTTTACAATGTGCGTGTAGCATGGTGTTTTTCCACAAGCACCGAATTATGTGTGGGAAACATGCTTTGTTGTGTAAGATATAAAGAAGGGGTCGGGACTTACGATTTTGGAGAGTTTCAGCCCATTTTTGCCGGACCGCGTAAGCGGAGCCGGCTAAGAAGAGCGAATGTCTCTTACTGCCTGCCTGCCTGCCTGACTCTTGTTAAATAGCGTAGTGGTTAGAGAAGTGGACTTGTGAACTATAGGTCCCGAGTTTGTATCTCCTCACAGGTGAAGCGAAGTACGCATTGTGAATTGTTCCGTATTGACGAAAACTTCGCTAGCTAAAACCGAAACCTGAAACTGTATACGGTTATATTGCGACTGTTTCTGGCATGGAAAGGTTCATCTTCAGTCTCGCTAGCAATTGCTCAATTCTTATGATTATTCCTAGGAAGTTAGTGGATACTAGTAAGCCTATTACTGGCTATTAAGCTGTTAAAACAGCCAGTGGCAAAAGCAATACAGTTCATAGACGCTATTTGCGGTGGAGGTAAACTTAATAAGAAACGTTAGTCAGTTTAACACAATCCTCAATGGAGTCTAGCGACTGCTGAAACGTGTAATGCCGTGGCCTAGTGGTTAAAGATAGTGCCTCTCATGTGGAAGACCTAAGTTTGAATCTATTGAGAGCAACAAGATTTATTAATTATTTCGGGTAGATTCTGGTAGATTCTCTCGTCTTTTCACTTCATGAAAAAGTTAGTTATCGTCGCCTTTATTGATAGTTATTGTATAAATAGATACAATAGAAAAAAGTATGTTGTTTTGCCATGAAAGAAAAATATACGTTCTTATGCCATGAAATGAAATAGCTTTGGCAGACTCGCTAGCAATTGCTCAATTCTTATGACTATTCCAGTAAGTTAGTAGATACTATGTTTCTTACTGAGGTAAACTCAGTAAGAAACGTTAGTCAGTTTAACTGTATCAATGTCATTCAGGAATGGCCAATAAACTATTAAAACGGCCAGTGGCAAAAGAGGATTTGTTCAGGATGGAGACAAGAGGCTATACTGACACTTGGCAAGTGTACAGCTCCATGGTGTAGTGGTTAACAACGCAGCCTTTCACGTGGGTGACCTGGGTTTGAAACTCGAGGTAGGAACATTTTCTATTGCGGGCCGGCTGAACTAGGCTTGCCTGGTTTTTCACTTTAACAAGAGATGGGCTTTAAGATCAGATCTGCCCATAGTAATGGTCCCTAAATAACCACTAGTACAAACTGTAGTATATGCAGGTTGAAAAACATCCCATGATTCACACAAGGTTTGTAGTCCAACAAAACACTTCAGTAAACACACACATCGCATGAGCAATGCTATTATTTTTGACGGAACAATCAATGCCTGGGCCGACCACACATTATGACTAGGTTGATTGTATCGTGGTCGTGTATAAAATATTGTTAAAAATAAAAACAAAAATTTTGTTACATGTGTATGTATGGGCAATGGTGATTTTTGTAATAAAAATGTTTGTTTTAAGTCAGCATTAACTTTTAAGTTGCATTACATGGCAAAACGTTACAAAGTTACCCAGAAGATAGCGTATAAATTTGCATGAACAACGGTGAATCGTTGACAGGTCAAGATATGTTATTTCAGGTAAACAAAACTTTTGTAAACGTGTCTTATGAAAGTGTACAACAGGGATCAATGCGAGATTGTTTTCTTCACATTGGTAGAAATGTTCAACAGGCAACGATAGTTACAAACTGTAGTATTTGCGAGTTTGAGAATACCTGTCTGTGTTAGTGTGGGCGGATGCTGGGACTTCCGTGTAAGATGTGCTGCATTCTCGTAATGACTTGAAGCAACTCGTGAAATCCGATTTTTGATTGCTGTATTATGGACTTGTGTTTGTTAAATGTTGAAGAGATTAATGGCGATATGGTGACAATAGCCAGCGTTTATATGTAAGCGGATGAGTTTGTCGTTAATAGATAAAATTAAATGACGTGATGTCACGGCTGAGCTGCGATAACTAATGAGAACGGCGTTTCTAGCGGACAGGAAGTATCAATATATTTGGTTGTCAAACGTCAACAACTATCTGAACTAACTAGTCAAGCTTTATCCACAATTTTAATCATTGTAGCCGGTATAGTTCTAACGTGAAGAACAATAACGTGTAACCAATGACAAAGTTAAGAGGCGTGACCTGCGATGTAAAGACTATTAAATCCGTGGCTTCCACAGAAGACAGCTGTTGTTTCCAGTGTGGAGTATGTTGTTTACATTGTAAGTACAAGTTATTTTATTTTAAATAATTGATTTGAATTGTGTTGCAATTACAAACGCTAACAAACGACACATTTGAACTTTTTAAGAATGTGTAAATCAATTTTACGATTGAGCAATCCATGTGCTTTTATCTGTCTTTCATATTGTCCGTTTTATAACTCTGGTTTAGGTTGAGCGGAATTAAACCCAGCCGTGTTTGGTAAACACATTTTTGGGCCTTCAAATCTTGGTAAGTAGACTTTTAACATTATTGTTAATCAGCTGTACCTGTATGCGCTTGTTAAACCTCTTTGTATTTATTTCAGACCAAGTGACCAGCATCAGTGTCAGTTGGAATGTGCGGTTGTGATCTTACACAACCTGATCAGATACTTTTTGTGTAAGTCTAATTATTTACAGACATTTTCAGTCTTGTACTAAAATGTTATTAACATTACGACAATATGCATACAGCTGAACCTTTGTACTCTATTTACCAACCAACAGATTGAGGACCCCCGGTGATGATACAGAGTATATCACCATAATGGCTTCAGTTACGGACTCCCCACCTTGTGGCCGCACAGCGTCAGGGGATTTTTGTTTCATTGTTTTCTTTCATGCTTGAAAGCTGAAGGTAATACATATTTTACCGTCAACTCATCAAAACTGTGATGTATGTAAATGTATGTTTGAGTTAGAATAACATTTTAACCTGTAAGTGGATCGAAAATTACACGGTAAGCTAGAGAAATGGTGAAAGATATTGCTAACAACAGACCAGACACGGAACAACCAACAACATCTACACATAATCAACAGACCACACCCCAAAATACAAATGAACCGGCCATTACTTTGTTACACAGCGCTGCACACAATAATCCTCAGATGCAAGGTTTGTTAAACGGGGGCTACTAAGCTCAGTTTTCACATGATCTAGTTGACTCTCCTCCAAGCTCTCTGATGTAAACTCATTGCGATGATGGCGATGTTAGAGTTATACAACGTAATGCGTTTGACAACGTTAAATTACGACAGTTGATAAATTTACAAAATACTGGTGGAGTTGGGGATTTTGGCACATTCTATGCAATCATTATGGCAGGCTTGGCTACTTTTATTGTTAGATCTTCAGTCTTTGTTGCAAAAGATGAAAGTCTTTTGCAACAGATTCCTCACCAAGGATACCATTGCATTGGTCCCCTCAGACAACTACAACCGTTGCCAGAAGACATTCTCAAACAGCTCAATCCAATGGCTTGAATATGTGGCCTCTGATGAGAATATATCAATACAGCAAGCCCTGAACAGGGGTGAAGTGAAAATTGGTGCCTACTATGTTGATGGATATGCTGAACGCGATGGGGTGTGCACAGTCTATGAATTTCTAGGCTGTTTCTGGCACGGTCACCCAAAGTGTCACTGTTCAGCAAGCACCAATCTCTTGACAAAAATTCAATACGGGTTGATGCACCAACAATGGCTGACAAAGCTTGAGGCTTTAAAAGTACAACACAACGTACATGTTCAATACATATGGGAGTGTGAGTGGAATCAGCTTAAAAACACATCCACAAAGCTTTCTTGAAGACCTTTGATGCTCCAGAGCGCCTTGACCCTCGTGATGCTCTTTTTGGCGGTCGTACCAACGCAATTCATTTGTAGTTTACGGCTCGAGAAGGGGAGACTATTCAGTATAACAATGTCTGTAGTCTTTACCCATTCTGCAACAAGACAAAGACTTATCCGTTTGGGCATCCAGACATAATCTTTTGAGATTTCAAACCGCTAAGCACCTACTTTGGTATTGTTAGGGCTACGGTGTGTCCACCGAAAGGCCTTTATCACCACATTTCACCGCACAGGGTCGGCGGTAAACTGTTCTTTCCCTTGTGTAGATTATGTGCAGAGTTTGAAAACCAGGTAACTGATTGTTCACATACTGATTCAGGAAGAGCTTTAACTGGTACCTGGGTTTCTATTGAGCTGGTTTAAGGCTGTTGAGAAATGTTATCGCACTGTGAAAATATTCGAAGTCTGGGATTTCACCAGGACATCAGATAATCTTTTTGCAGATTACATGAGAACATTCCTGAAGCACAAGCAGGAAGCTAGCGGTTTCCCGCCATCTGTGGTTGACGATGATGCTAAAGACCAGTATATCCGTGAATATCATGTAAAGGAGGGTATGCAGCTTGACAAGGAAAACTCTGTTGTAAACAGTGCTAGGCGATCTTTGGCTAAATTGGCAATGAATAGTCTTTGGGGTAAGATGGGTGAGCGGTCTAACCTTACGAACACAATGCTAATTACAGATCCGGAGGAGTTTAGCCACTACCTTTTTTCCAGTGAAATAGAAGTTGGTTATTTCTCTTTCATCTCAGACACAGTTGCGATGGTACAGTGGCGTTACACAAAAAAGGCACCAATCAAACCAGGTAACGGCAACATTTTTATTGCCGCATTCACTACCGCTTATGCTAGACTCGAGTTGTATTCACTCTTGGAGAAGTTGGATAGACGTGTACTCTACACAGACACTGATTCAGTGATCTTTGTCACACGCCATGGGGATTGGGTGCCCCCACTGGGGCCATTCTTGGGTGACTTGACCGATGAGTTATCAGATGGTGACAGCATCGCTCAATTTGTTAGTGGTGGGCCAAAGACATACGGTTACAAAACCGTTAAAGGTCTGATCTATCTCAAAGCAAAAGGCATTACACTCAACAGCTACAACAGAACCATTGTTAATTTGGAGACGCTAACACGACTGGTCGATAACTTTGTACGAGGCGAGGGTGGTGATGATGAGCACATCCTTACTAATGCAGACACAATTGCGAGAGATAAAAGAACATTCACATTGAAAAACCGAGTAGTCTCTAAGCGTTTCAGAGTTGTGTACAACAAGCGTGTACTGCTCCCTGATTACAGCACAAGGCCTTACGGGTACTAAATCGCATTCTAGGGTGGATAGCGGTTTTGACCCGCGACTTCAACACCCATTCAGCTGTGTCATTAGTGGCCCCAGCAACTCGGGTAAAACATTTTGTAGAGATGTTGTTGGATAATGCTGGCGTTGTTTTCTCCAAAGAAATTCAGAATATCGTCTGGGTTTATTCAAGCTGGCAACCGCTGTATGTTGAAATGTTGAAGGTGAGGGAGATTACTTTTATAGAAGGTCTACCAATATCGCTGTTTGATGACAATCTGCTACCGATTCAGAAAAACAACCTTTTAATTATTGACGATTTAATGAAAAGTGCATCAGAGAGTTTGGAGATGGAGAGAGTTTTCACACAATATTCACACCACCGTAACCTGAGTGCAATTTACCTTGTCCAAAACATGTTTGTTAAAGGCAAATCTAGTAGAACTATTAACTTGAACACAAACTACCTCAATTTGTTTAAAAACCCCCATGACAATCAGCAGATTAGTATTTTAGGCAGACAGATATACCCCGGTCTTTCTCGGTTCTTCATGGAGAGTTTTAAAGACGCGACACATCTGCCTTTTGGTTATTTACTTATTGACTTTAAAGCTACAACACCAGAAGACTACCGTCTGAGAACGGGGTTGCTTTCAGGGGATTGGTCTGTCGTGTACGTACCTAAGAAAATTTGATCATGTCTAAACGCATTCGTAGAAATTTACCACTTTTGAAGATGCTATGTAATGCACCGGCAAGTCAACGAAAAGTTATTTTAGTATCACCAACCTCATTCTATCACTCTGTGAAATTGCTCTTAATCTAAGGCGCGGAAATATACCCTTAACAGAATCTCAACTCCGAAAAGTAAAGAGACAAAATGCCAACATTATAAACATGTCTAGAAAGAACACTTCAGTCGCAAAGAAAAGAAAAACCATCAACCAATCTAGAGGTTTTCTACTACCGTTACTAATCGTTGCAGTACCGTTCTTAACCAGTCTAATTGCACCGAGGCACGGTTAAACAACATGGATCATGCTCAGAAAATGTTTCTGGTGCCACAACATCAGTTAGAAAAACTGTGAGAATCCAAAACGACTAGCACCGATGTAAGTCAATCTGTTGAAAATTATGTGGTCTTAATAGAATGCACAGGTCTAAAGATTTGACTTCGTGGACTTCAAATGGTGAATTCATTTTCAAAGGAGAGATAATCAAGGGTTCGCACCTGTTGGATCTGGTTAAAGTGTAACAGCAACCAATAAAATTGCTGAGACTAGAAGGCCATTGGGGTGGGGTGTTTTTAGAGGCCATTGCATGTCTGACATGCATTTTACAACTATTCCAAATGAGCTTGCAAGGCGTGAAAACAATTTGTATAAACAAACGTCTGGCGACACAATGAATGATTTAGCCATTCCCCCAGCAAATGGTTATCAACCAACCAAAGCTTTCTTTGTACCCCTACCACGGACCCCACAAAATGGCTTCCATTTTAATGCGTTTTTATTTTATGCTTTTTTATCATTTGTGATTCATTGTCAAAGTGTATGTTTTACCTTGAATAAATGAAAAATACTATGTAAACATTGATGTGGTTTTACGATTGGTTTTATTTTTGAATAATAAAGCTGACATACACATGATTTACTTTTCTATTTCTTCAACAACCATGACACAAATTAAACGATTCACAAGATTGAGCATGTTGTATGCAATTAAACATTTGCTTATCACGCTTACTCTGGTACATCTTAGATACAAACTTTGAGACTAGCACATCATTTTTTCGTAAATCATCAATATAAAAAGACATAGCATCTTTATAACACAGAGCTCTTGTCATTAGATAGAGAAAGAACACACAATGTTGTCCACACGTGGTGGAAATCATGTCCAGGACTTGTTTTGAACTGTATTCCACATTCTCACAGGTTTGTAAAAAGGCACTGATTGACTTGGGAAAATACGTAAAATCCTGGGGGGTTTCCAAAACTGTCATAAAACCTTCCAATACCATCGTCTGTTATGTAAATAGCCAGGCAATGCTCCCCGGGTGATTGCTCGGGTGTGTATTAACAATCAGCATTGATGCAACATCTCGGACTGGTCCACTAGGTAGTTGGTCGCATGCAAGCACATAATAGAAATAAGTTCTAGATGAAAATTGGTTCAAAACACCGGTCAACTCTGTGGTATTCATTTCCACACCGTTTTCCTAATAGTAGTCAACCATGACTTGTCGCCAGTTTGACACTTCGATAATTGAGTAAAAAATTGAATAAACAACCAAATTAATTAATAAATAACCTCATCTAAAGTCGTACATTCCCTGACTTGATCAAGGATAGGTGCTGACCGCATTCTTCATCCGGCGCGAAGTTTAATGCATAAAAGGCATAACCGTGTAAGAAATCAGACCTGTCAATAGCCAAGGCTTGGTCCTTTAGGTGTTTTCCTGAAGCTAAGACCAATTGGTAAAATTCACGCACTGCTGACCCCGTTGTGTAATTTGGTTGGAATGGTTTGCTAGGAAATTGCTGACCGTCTACATACATAGCCATGAACTCCAAATTATAATGTTTGAAATTAAATTGATTTTTTGTGTAACTTCCTGTAAAACTGTCATTGTCCACCAATCCAACGACAATACATTTTGGCAGAGGTCCTAAAAATAGGTTTTCCTGGTTGCAAACGCGACCCCCCGCCGCTAAACTAAATGTCCTCATACACACTCTTTCAATTGGGTACTTGGCAGTGGTTGAAAGTAGCGCTTGAGTGTGTCCAAGTTTCACAGCTGGTTAAACAGACACTTTCTTGACAAATAGTGACGCAGATAATATATGCAAACGATAACGCACATCCCCTGCCCCCATAAGACAGAACTTGTCTTTACCGCGGACCATCCTAACCTTTATGTCAACGCCAGTTAACATGAGTTTCTCTTGAAAGATATCACTATGAACAGGGCCGATCATTTCAAATGTTGTACTATCCGCTGAATAGGGAGCCCTTTTCGTGAGTCCATCGTTCTCGCCTGCAGGGTCCGTAACATCCATGTGACCTGCGGCGTCCTTGTAAAACAAAAAAATGTATCACATCCATAATTCAGAATGCTCTCTATAACGGCTCTGTAGGGGTATGTGTTGCTACTCTGACTAATTAAACGATCACCCAAGGAGACATCCACTTGTGAATGTAGGGTGGCTATCGGATAGTCGATAACCCCAACACGTGCTCCGGCATCAATATTAGTTCCGTCCGGTTTAGTGACTTTAACACATAGGTACAACAAAGTGTTGTTTAGATCAACGTAGTCATCGTCATTTCCTGCAATAAAGAACTCCAGAGGGGCTGCGTCTGATATTGCTGATAAGGTTGGTATTTCAATGTATGTATTTTTCTCAATAGATGTCTGTGTGAAAGGAACTGTGAATAAATCCAACTCTGTTTTCATACATTCACCAGACATGCGGTGTAGGAGTGCCATCTTCCTAAAATATGTTCTTGATCAACTTTGCTGTGTTCCCTTTGAGTGTCCTGCGAGCTGTATGCCTTCTTTTAACCGTGGCTCTTGTTTTTGTCTCATTCTTGCTTTTTTTACTCTTTGGTAGGCTCCTCCTACCAGCTGGTCTAACACCTCGAGTCATAACCATCAATCCTGATCCGTCCTGCTGTTTTGTTTGTCGTGACATTACACTGCTGACAACATTGCCTACTATATTCCTTGCTGCATTCTTCAAATGTGGTTTTGCTATTGAGAACCCACACTTCAACAAAGGTATTGCCATCCGGAAAAGCCCTCAGAAAAGGCCCCCTAGACCAGCCCCATACATTGCAGCGTTACCATGATACCCCGGTAAACCGTTACCGGCCTGTGTTGTGTAGTATTCAATATACCTTTGAGGATCATCGTAGAGTTTCTGCGGCTGCATCTTATATTTTAAAAGATTGTGCGGCGGGTCTGAAGTGTAATTTTGCAATCACCTTGCCCACTACGAATGAAACCAGCTGATTCTGATCAGATTTTACTTCAATACAGATCTCAACAAACGGACTCTTACTAAGAGGTATGTAGTGTGGCTTGTTGTATGTCACTGTGACAACTTTGTTCTTTTTCCCTGCAATATGTACAGTTCTCAACAGCGGGACATGACTGTCACCAACTCGTTGATAATCAATTATATCTGTGTAGATGTATAGGGTGTTAAACCCGGCCAGAATATCTGTGGGGAATGGTCCGTACCATGAGGCGTACCACCACTCGCCTGGTTTTAAGCCTAATATCTGTTCCTGTTTTGCACTAAATTTCAAACTAAAATGGGGCTCGCCTTTTAGAAACATTCTATTTTTAAATTCATCATACCCCGCCCATACACCATGTGGTTTTATATAAATGTTGATCTCTACCACTAGTTTTCCTATGCCGTTGTAATAACCGGTGTTGAGTTCATACTTCCAAGTTTTGTCGTATTTCGAGTCATGTAGTTCAAATGCATTTTCACCCCATGTAAAAGTCTTCCACATATGCGGGTATTGGAATTCTATCAAAGATACTTCCCAAGCACCTTTCAAATCTATACCTTTGGCAAATTTTGTGGTATAGCTCAAACTCGAATTGTTTGGATAGACATGTTTCGACAAGTTACTGGGCAGCGTTATGTAGAAACCACCGTCACCCATGCTGATCGCAGTCAATGTAAATGACGTGATCCTGCAAATCCTGGAGTTTTATCCAGTTTCTAGGTCAAGGACTTGTTACGATGGTATCCAGCTATTGAATTTCTCAGGCCAACCAAGTCATTTCACAAGACTTCTTCCCTTTTTGTACTTTCTCATCCAGAACTACTTCCACTTTAAAAGTTTTATCCTTAGCCACGATTATTTTCAGTAATTCCTGTTCATAAAAGGTCCCAACTATCACATCACCATCGTAATCTTTTATTCTATATACAAGAGGTACCCGCGGAATGCATTCTGTTATTATAAAATATGCATCTGTGTACCCTTTTTCATAGCCTTTTGTAAACGATCCTCTCTACTTTGAGAGTCTCACAGTATCCCCTACCCGGAACTTGTAACTTTGATTACCATTCCTCATTATTGTTGTACCATACAGGTTCTTGAGAACTAGTCTAACATTTTCTTCACGAACGTCAGCAGGCTTCATCTTAATAGACCGATGGTAGCTATGGTTGTAACCATGAACTAAATCTTGAATAATTGCAACATAGCGATGAGTGTTGGCAGCTGTGAGATACCTCCACATTCGTGATTTAATTATTTTATTAAATCTCTCAACGATACTCGCTTTGACATCATTTCCTGTAGCAAAATGTTTTATGTTGTACTTCTTCATTAACATTTCAAAATGTGAATTAAAAAACTCCTTCCCCTTGTCTGTTTGGACTTTTTGTGGTGTTCTTCCTTCTTTTAATCTTCAAATGCAAATGTCTTCAAATGCTCGCTTTACCTCGAAAGCGCTTTTATTTCTCAGCACACAAATCCATGCGTATTTGCTTAATACATCTATGCATGTTAACATAAATTTCATGTTATTGTTTTCCACACTATAAGCACTCATGTCAACCAAATCCAGCTGAAATTGTGAATTTATATCATGAACAACAACTCTATTCCTTTGAAAATGTATAGCTACAGGCCTGTGTAGCATGTATGTATCCTGGGCAAGTAGCCAGTCATTTGCCTTGCCATTTTTGAGGATCTCCCCGGTTTTCTCCAAGTACGCTCTTTTCAAACCCTCTCTACCCACATAAGCACCAGGGTTTGCCGGGTCGTAGTAAATACTTTTCATAACCTGTTCAGACATCGTAGAGCATTCGGGCAATAATCAGAAGTAATGCGTGTTTAACATCGTTTCATTTGAGTTTTCGAAACTACACGTCATCCAAGAAATTCAGAAAAGTTACACAAACATTCACATTTCTGCTGATTAGAAAATCTGTAAACAATTTCGAAATACATTCTACATCCACAGCATCATTACTCAATAATTTTACCACACAAACATCTTTTACATACGTAAACAAACAATTTTAGGTGCCCAATTTTAAAGTCTTTGTTATCAGCATTTGAAAATGTTAGAAGTTTATACATGAAGTTATTTAGAGCCTTTGATTCAACACTGTTTGACAACAATTGCAGCCAATCATCAGATGTGTTCCTGACCATTTCCATATGCTTGTTCAGATTATTAAAACACTTTATACCGACATGGTCTTGGTTATTAAAAGGTCTATAAACATCAATACCGCTCTTGATAGCTTTGTGCATCAACTGTTTAATCACTAAACCCACATAGGATTTGTTTAGATACATGTAAACACGACAACTGAAGTTACCCATCCTTAGACAGCAGACTCTTAGCTTTCGTCACACCAAGACGCTACTGCACCACATACAGATTCCTCATTAAATGTATCCATGTATTCATCCCTGTTCTCACTCAGTCTCTGTGTGATGTTCGGCTCCAACTTGGGCTCCTGCAGAAAGTTCTCAGCGGCCACGTGAGCATCGCTCAGTGGTGCATGAAACCCTGATGCGTTCAAAGCCTTGACCAACACATGTTTCAGTTGCGGTGTTAAAACTGTCTCCACGATGTCATCATAATGGGTCTCAAAAAAATAATCAGGCGGATTGAGACAAGAATGTCTTCTCTGGCTCGGGTGGTCCATTTCACATCCGTTGCATGCTTTGTGGAGAATAGCCACAACAATGTTTTCCAGAATCATACCCAATGTTGCTTTGATGATCTTTAAAACTTTTGGTGCAAGGCGATTGTCCATTTTGTGATAACTCTTGTTAGCATTTGAAAGGTATGACAGATTAAGAGGTCCTAGCTGATCACCAAACCGGTCAAGCCAGTGGTAGTTCCTTGTTGGGTATGCCGGTGGAATCGAGCTGTCGGGGTCCGGGGTTCCGTAGAAGGCTTCAGCGTTCTCATCCCAGGCGTCACACACCCAGTCCTCAGCCTTGGGTTCTTCAGTCTCCGCTTGGTTGTAATCTTGAGACATGTTTCATAAATTCTTCCGACTGCTTGATAGTCACAGGCGGTCTGTCTGTTTTTATGCTGTGTTGAGGACTGTGTTAGCTTAAGGCAGGGCTTCAGGGTCTTACGTCAGTCGAACAGTCTGCAGTCGCAATCTAACCCACTGACATTTTCCGGAAATAGTTCCAATCTAACAGAGTCTTACTGCTTCATTCCTTCAACAACTTTAAACGGTACATCTACCGTATTATGTGTGTACTGTTTTGGCCCCAAAAAAAAAACACTTTTCGAAAGGTGTTCCATAAACTGGCATTAAAAACCATTTGATCAGTCACACCAGCCTTAAACTCTTGGCCTTCGGGTAATTCATAAAATGCAACCTCTGGTATCTCTGGGTTCAAAATGTGTCCACCGATCCGACCGTCGTCCAACTTCCATTCCCGTGCCAACATATCCTGGTGTATTTGATGGATTCGGGTTAAACTCTGCATCGGTTTCTTCGGGGCTGGCATGTTGATAGCGTCTCTGCTGTACATTTGTAATCTCTTGCCGACTCGCTGAGCTGCGGTTATGCGGTTAGCTTTCAATGGTGTTTCAATCAAAACGCTGATCGCTGCACAATCCACCATGGTTTGTATTGTGTAGGTAAGTTTACTCAGGCAGGACTGAATAACCATCGCCGGGGTCTGTGTGGTTTAAATACACAGACCACGCCAATCAGCCCATAAAACATGAAAGGTTAACACCCACCAGTTGTAGGAGATCTGTTGTAGCCCTTATCGGAACATAAAATGCCGGGGGGTTATAGAATTTCTGAACCCTGGCGCCCTTTTGTTAAACACCAAACATCTTGCCGCTGATATAGCACTTATTTATTGCCTGGGAATTTAACATTCCGGAACCCTAAGACCCCATTGTTAAACATCAAACATATTGCACCTGTTATAACACTCGTCCGGGGTGCTTATCAGTCATTGTACAACATCAAACATGCATATGTCATTCCAGAAGTTCCACCCTAACACACGTCATACAAGAAGTCCATACGTCACACCGGAAGTTCCACCCAGCAAACCGGATGTCCCGCCCACCTGTCAAATCAATCTGGAAGCCCCGCCCACCAGGGTCATAAATCACCAAAGTGACACAATATACCCTACATTTACTACTAAGATCACAGGCCAGACCAGCATCTGAAAGGAATTAACTTAAATAGACATGGTGATTAACCTACCAGAACACAGGTGCGCACAGTGAACATACACATGCCACGATCCAGGGCTGCTTGGAAACCAGAGCATGGCACCTGGACCGTGACACAGTTGACCACACAGTTGACCACTATTTTCATATCTTCTATTTGTGTCCCAGCAGCGAGTTGGAGGCCATGAGTGGAGGTCCAACCTACAACTTCAAGTCAAATGGAAGAAAGTAACACTCTTGGAAGTAGGTTGAATGAGTATAACACAAAACAACAGTCCAGTAGTCCTGTTATACTTTCAATGTTACTCAGCCTTGTCCTTGTCACTTCTAGCTCCAAGACCTTGTTTTCAGACCTGTGAGCAACGTGTCCCACCAAACTCTACAGGTACTTGTTGTTTAACATTATAAATAAAATGACTGGAGGGTCCCTTGGAAATACTTTTAAAGACTTTGCACCTACTTCAAACACCTGATTCATCTAAAATGTTAAAGTAGTATGACAACCCCTAACAGTACGAAGTTTTAAATGCAGTTTTAATGCTTTGTTTGCATTTCAGACCACAAAGTTGTCCTCAACCGGGGACAGAATGTTAAGCAAACCATTTGTGTGTTCGAGAAGGTCTTCACACTGGACTTTGCAACCCAACTGAACTGGTGCGGGCGAGGGCAAGAAGACTGTCATCCGGTCAGTGCCACCGAAGGATGCCATTGTGTGTAAGTTCAACACTTGCTTATTTTTATAGAAGTTAAACATTAGTGGACAAAATCAACTCATCATTGGAAATGTGGATGCTGCCCATACTTCAGTGTTTCCTCTGGAAATGTATCTTGCTGTGGTGGGAATGTTGTTGAGCGGGGCTGCCCTCCATCTATTCTCTCTTCCCTTTCCTTCCTCACTTCCTCTTCTGTTATCTCCACCTCTTCTTTCCTCTCTTCTATCCTCTGTTCCAATATGGTCTACTATCTCCTCTTACATGTACCATGTTGGCACTCTACTTTCTGTACCACTCTGTCCCTCATTATCAAGACTATTGTCTCCCCTGCCTACTGAAGTAATGCATACACTTCTTATGAAAACGCAGAGCATAAGCTTTAAGAGATCGTAATAATAATTTATCCTAATTAATAAGGTAATTCAGATTCAAGTATAATACATCATTTAATCCAACTTTAAAGTTGCCTGACACTTGTCCCTGCTCCCCATTCTCTTTTGTTGCAATGGCTTAAACTATTTACTCCTGAAGAAAATCACATTGAAAACCAATACATTTATGTTGCATTTCATGTTGGATGAACAATCATGGATAAGCATGGAAATAGTACTGTTAGTGTTAGCTAGCCAAACTTGCTTTACCTAACGTCTGTGTTTCTCAGTACGTGTCAATATAACTGGGGATACAATTGTGGCAGCAATATTGATAGCTACATCTTCTGGTGACTGGCCTTTTCTCTCTATCTATAACGTGTGTTCCTCTGATGACTGGCCCGATCCTTCCGTCTCCTTCCTGCTGGAGAACACTCTGATACCATTTGTTTAGCGTAGGGAGAACGAAAGTTGTTTTGAACGCGATCAGGACGTCTGTTTTCCTGTTTCAACTCGTCTGCTTAGAGCGTATTGGTAGCTCGGACTATGACAACATGATCTGCGTTTCTCATATTGCATGCAGAAAATCGCTCAAGGCGCTACATACCATAAGAACGGTTTTGTACTCTGTACTGACAAATTGTGTACGTTGTCTAACAAAAAAAAACTTTTAGATTTTTTTTCTTCACGTGGCACCATCACGTTAAATTGAATGCTACATAATCACTGTTATACTTATTGCAATCGCTTCATATTTTGTCTTTCAGGTTCTGTTCTTAAAAACCCACATTTGCCAGGACAGGGACGGCAGCTGGAGGGAAAGACCTGCAGAAGAAGAGGACGATTAATTTGTAGCCTATATATTGCACAATTGTTGGGTGTTTTTGTTTATGATTCTTCTTTTGTTTTTTCTATGTTTGTTAAATTGTACATTCTGTAAATAAAGTTCATACCTTTAATCTTTATCTTGTCTCTTCACTTTACGTCCACGGAGAAGCGGGAAGCGTCGTTCAAACATCGGCTGAAGGGTAAAATCGACGTCTACTCGACGTCTTGCCGATGAGGAGCCGATGCCTATACTGCATTCCGCCGACATCTCATGTGTATGCCGGGCCGACATCGTTAAGACATATGTGTGTTATCTGGGCTAGTTATCGATCGATAGATAGCGTACTTATTTAGTGCTTAACTAAATAAAACCTCTCTGTTTTGAAAGGTGCATTCAAGAGCAACTGCGAAGTAGGAAAGTTCCAACCTCCAAATGGGAGAATACCGGAGAATACACCTGATCACTTTTTGAAAGCTCCGGGTTAGGTTTGACATCTCTAGACATGGCAGCGTTTGTGGTGAAAAATTAAAAAACGAAAATTACTCAAACAAATAAGTCACTACATTTGTTTATTTAGGTCGTATTCATTAGCAGAGGTGAATGTGATGTTAAAGGATACTTCGCGGTTTACTTTTGTGTAATTGAGGTAATGTTGGCCTTCCGGCTGGCTAGCCGGAAGGCCAACAACGTTAACGTTATTTAACTGACATAATGTTGCCTGTTTGTTGTCGTCATGTGAATGCTCTCAACCAAAACTTCTGAAATGAAACAAATTCCAGAATCTATACAAATTTTGAGGGAGGGGTAGATGTAATATCAAGGATTAAAACATGACAAATGAACTTTTTTGTGGAAAAAACAGTTATTAAAATCAGTTATTAAAGTTATTAATGTATGATATTAAAAAACTAAATAATGTGAGGTTTTATGTCATGCGCGTTTTTTTGCCAGACTGCGTAAGCAGAGCCATCCATGAAGAGCAAATGTCTGACTGACTGACTTACCCTTGTTAAATAGCGTAGTGGTTAGAGACACGGCCTTTCACATAAGCGACTGGTGTTCGAATCTTACCCCAGACATAAATTATACATTAGGATTTGTTCAAGATAGACAATACCTTCGCTGGCTACAACCTTCAGTAGCTACATTATACTACATTATATTAGCTACATAGTAAGCCTAATATAAAACGGTTTATGGTTATATTGCGACTATTTATGGTGGATTTTCAAAGTACGCATCTGTGTATGCCTTTTGGGGTAATAGCCTATAGATCCTATAGATTCTAGTAGGCCAATTACTGGCTAATAAAAGCCATACAGTTCATAGATGCTATCTGTGGTGGAAGTAAACTTAATAAGAAACGTTAGTCAGTTTAACACAATGATTAATGGTGTCTAGCTAAATATTCAAACTTGGCGTGATGTTAATGAGTGACAAAGTGATAAAATGTCGAGACAATTTTCTGACAAGGTAGTATGTCACCTCGTAGTTCACATTGTGTAGTGGTTAGCTATTCAACTGTTATTGTATGGATGACCATTGTAGTTTAATGAAAGATGTGTTTTGGAAGGTTTGTGAAGATGTTGTCTGGCATCTCAACTCAGTGGGACATCCTAATCTCACACTAATGGGCCTATTTGCAGTATGAAAGGAACGGACATGCACGGTGGCGGTCAAGGTAGCCCCATCTGCCCAGATGAATCAGGTGTGAGGATGGACAAATCAACAAAGTAGAAGTATGACTTCCGTTGGATTAACTGCACTGATGTTTGGTCTTTTAATGTGTGTCCCATAAAAGGATGAACTCTCCAGTAGGTTTCAATGCTATACATGTTATGTATTGTTTGTTACAGGTAAATGTTTACCAGATGAAGAATCTTGCAAGACCAAGTGTCTAGCTTTGGATGGTGCTAATTGAATATATGTAAATGCATGAATGCCAGTTTCTTTGTTTTCATTGTTTTGACCAAGTTGAGGTGATCCTATTATAGATAAAATGGGGGTGTTTGGAATCAGCCTGTCTGTGTGGGATAAATAGGGAAGCTTGACTTAGTTCTGGGAGTATATCTTTAACAGAAGCTCCTAGCATACCTTTGTATTATAGCATCTGAAATACTTATGGTATAATTAGTAGACTGTTAGGCTAGTTGGGAGGATGTTGAATCGGGTTGGTATGTAAATATGTTTTGTATTGTAACTTTATTACTTGATTGGAATAAATTGAATTACTTCGGAATATAGATTACTACGGCATTCCTCGTTCATCTCCACACTCAAGCTCATAGGACTACTGGTAATTACACACACATAAGTAAGTCTAAGCGACCAGACTTGGTGTCCCTGAGTCCTGGAATTCACGAAGCAGTTTGGTTAGGCCATAAAATGCCGGGGGGTTGCATTGCAAAAATATATTTATTTTCCATATAGGTAACATGCTAGCTAACATTTGTATGTCACTAATAATCATCAAAAACATTGATGACTTTATCAAATGATTCCTCGGTACAAGAAGATGTCTTTCAAAATAGTTGTTAGATATGCTGATAATAGGGGGTTCGAGATTAGTTATGTTCAATTCTTCAGTTTCAACGGAACACAGTTGCAAAACTGTACGTGTTTCACAGATGCATGTTTGTTTGGGTTTGAAGTTAACGTATTGCAACGTATTCTGTTCAGAGGAAAGGAGATCCAGTTATTATATGTTTATTTTTAATTATGATCAATTTTTTTAATGACTTTATTTAGAGATTATTTGGCTAATGACTAAATCTGTTTTGAAATTATTCAGAGTGATTCAGAGAAATCTCATTTAGAAACAGAATATGTACTGTATGTAGATGTTCATTTAATATAAACTATAGTTGACAAAGGTATTTTAGCCACGTAGTACAGTTTGTGTGCCTTTTGTTTGTGTTGGATGGATGAGGACAGAGTGGACATTAATTTCTTTATTTGGATAGAATTTAAGTCATATTAGGTCAGTGTCTAACACAAACTCTGAGACTTTTAGCCAACCTTGACCAAACTTTGACAAATTTTGATAGATTTTACACCCGTTGTTACTCTAAAAGCACATGATGACGAGATGTTTTGGAGAGTATGCCCAGACCCCCCAAAACGATGCTTAGCCCTCCCATCCATGAATTTTTAGTGACGTCCCTGTTCAAACGTAAGATTTTGTCCAATACAGTAGGCTTAATCCGAGTCCACCAAACCGGCCCTTCACGTTTTCCCCCACAGCCATAACTAGCCTACCTGAGCTACTGTGGGGCAATAGTATTAAGATAACATGCAAGTCTGCTAGAGGCTAAGTAGAACTAAGAGATATTGTAACTGCATTAGAGGAGGGGGTGACAGGATCCTTATCTCACTAGAATAGCTGGGAGCAAGAACAGACCACTTTGGAATTCGGTAATAAACTGGCAGAATGCCAAGTAAGGGAAAAGACGCTAAAA
>JACXGI010001516.1:72238-91241 GCA_016801175.1 Esox masquinongy
AGAACTGTCTGTGCTGTGATTGTGTTAGACTCTGTTGGACTGAATGCCACACTGTCTCCAGATATATCTGTATGAATAAAGATAATTGCCGGCACTGCGATTTTGTCTCCTCTTAATCTCTTCTCATTAACCAACTCGGGGAAGTACTTTAGGTCGGTACTTCAATACCTAGGTATTTTAGGTCGGTACTTCAATACTACTTAGTCAGATAAAATCTGACACAGCTGAAAAATCTATATTAAATGTAAAGCTAACTTGCTAGCTACGAGCCATGAGAAACTTAGATTTGTTCATTCTCACAAATCAACGTGAACTTAAATTCAAACTTTATATAAAGTGACTTTGTTGTAGCCAGAAAACAACACCAATATCTGCTACATCTGTCCGGGACTAAATATCATTGCATTTATAACGTCTTAAACAATCTAATCCTCTCTAAACAATCAAAAAGATCAGAAATATCAAAACCAGGGACACATAGGTAAAGATTGCTGTACACGCGGGTGTGCTGAGGTTGTAAACTTCAACTTATTCTATTATAGCTTAAGTATCGCTAGTAGGTTACAACTGGGCTGGACGCATACAGCAAAACAACGCATAAACACTACTCTTCATGTAAAGCAAATTGTAACGCGCATACCCAGGAAACGTATTCGCGCACCCAAGTTAATAATATTGAATCAAACCTGATCGATCTCATATGTTCTTGATCCCATTCTTCTTCCACCTTCATGATCTTTATCCATATCCTTCTTCACGCACTATACCTCCTTTCCCTTGCCTCTTCTTGTGTAATGAATAAAGCACACTTCAAATAGGCACTGTACGAGGTCGACCTATTTTGCAGATAAAGGTTGACTGCTGGTAGTACAAAAAAGGCAAAAAGATGGAAAACTATTCAGATTGAGAGCCTCAGGCTGCACTACATGCTCTCAATCCGCCCACAATCAGCATGCGGAACTAGGTCTTCTCCAACAGATGTAAACGATAGGCTCAAGCCATTTGCGACAGGTGTGGTATGATAGATCATGTAAAATTTGAGGCCAAAAAATACATAGTTGCGAGTATGGAGGGGATCCGAACGGAAGGGGATCTGTGAAAGTTTGAAAATGAAATGCTTATGCTAAAGTGAAATGCCACAATGTCAAGTAAAGCAATCCGTATATATTTTTAAAACTGTTTGAATGATTTGTGTCACACAATAAAATAAAGTTCAAATTTGTAATTTTAAGTTAAAAATGAAAATGTATAATAAAAAATACAAGGACAAAAAAAAGTAGTGGTGTTAAGCCCCTTGTCCCGACTACATTTCCAATCTGGCTTTGATTGCCTCCTAAAATTCCTGTTGGCTCATTCTTCCACTCTTCTCACCCTGTTACAAAAAGTAGGTTGGCTACGTACTGTATAGATTATGTATTAATGGATTAAAACACTGTCATTAATTGTATAATTAATAAGAACTGTCATTTGGATTTGTCAAAAGAAGACCTGTCTATCAAACTCTGCCCTTATGACTGTTTAACTTGGAAGGCTTGCATCCCATGTAGGAGTACAGGGTGGCCATTACTGACAGCCTTGATGAAAGTTGCATGCATATAGAAATTGAGTATGTGTCCCAATGGTAAAATGTGAACACAGTTGGTACCACTTTTCACCAGAAGACATATTATTTTGCTGGTCAGTACTAGCAAAATGAGTGAACAACTGAGTTGACCGATTGACTGGGGAACATTGAACCAAACTATGCATCTCTTCTAACTGGCCAGTTTGCTTAATTAAAGAGCAATAATCAGGGTTAAAGGTTAATACATTGCTTGCTTTTGCTACACAAGATGCCATTAGCCTGTAGCTAATGCTAGAGCCAAGCTTACAGTATCTTTCTGAGGTAAAATTCCTATCCTTGGGGTGTGTTTCTGAAAGGTAATTTAGCTGCATGTTTATATTAAAAGGAGCATATACATAGTTTCCCCTTCATGAACACTATCCGTCCATGACTCTGAATCTATTACCATCTTCATCTACTGCCATAAGCCTCATCTGTTCAAACAAGCCTTCCCCTACCCCCCTTCGTCCTGTGTCATGTCTGAGTCCTTTTCTTTAAATTTGTGTATTGTCTAGTCACTCTCCTTGGTTGTTGTTTGTCATGTACTTGTATATTAGTGCTATATAAGTTCAATGTATTATTATTATTATTATTATTATTATTGTTATTGTGTTTATTGGGATGAATTACAAAATATTTAACACACAGTAGGACTGCAAAGTGACCTGTTTTTTTTAGATTTACAGTTGAAGTCGGACATTTACTTACACCTTAGCCAAATACATTTAAACTCAGTTGTTCACATTTCTTGACATTTAATGCTAGTAACAAGTTTGTGTCTTATGTCAGTTAGGATCACCACATTATTTTAAGAATGTGAAATGTCAGAATAATAGTAGAGAGAAAGATTTATTTCAGCTTTTATGTCTTTCATCACATTCCCTGTGGGTCAGAAGTTTACATACACTCAATTAGTATTTGATAGCATTGCCTTTAAATTATTTAACTTGGGTCAAACCTTTCGAGTAGACTTTCACAAGCTTCCCACAATAAGTTGGGTGAATTTTGGCCCATTCCTCCTGACAGAACTGAGTCAGGTTTGTAGGCCTTCTTGCTCGCACACACTTTTACAGTTCTGCCCACAAATGTTCTATTGGATTGCGGTCAGGACTTTGTGATGGCCACTCCAATACATTGACTTTGTTGTTCTTAAGCCATTTTGCCAAAACATTGGAATTATGCTTGAAGTCATTGTCCATTTGTAAGACCCATTTGTGACTTGCCAAAACTATAGTTTGTTAACATGAAATCTGTGGATTGGTTGAAAAATGTGTTTTAATGACTTCAACCAATGTGTATGTAAACGTCCGAACTCAACTGCACATACAGCCCCGGAAAAAATTAAGAGACCACTACACCTTTTTCTTTCCTTTACAAAAAAGTTGAAAAGAAAGGTTTCGAGTGAAGAACAGAAGGGTTAAAATTAAGAGACCACTGCAAATTGAACGCTTCTGTTCCTCACACAAAACTTTCCTTGACTTAACTTCCTTAACTTTTTTAGAAAGGAAAGCAAAAGTTGTAGTGGTCTCTTAATTTTTTCTGGAGCTGTATATATTTTAACAATGATTTTTTTTATTTAGGGAAGTACTCTTCAAATTGACTTCATTTATGTTAGCTTTAATTTTCTAGAAAAAGTACACACCCTGGAAACTTCCTTTTTTACATACACACTATCGTTCAAAAGTTTGGTGTCACTCAGAAATATCCTTGTTTTTGAAAGAAAAGCAACATTTTTTGTTCATTAAAATAAATCAAATTGATCAGAAATACAGTGTTGACACTGCTAATATTGTAAATGACTATTGTAGCTGGAAACAGCTGATTTTCAATGGAATACCTTCGTAGGCGTACAGAGGCCCATTATCAGCAACCAACACTCGTGTGTTCCAATGGTACATTCTGATTGCTAATCCAAGTTTAATCATTAATCATTTTAAAAGGCTAATTGATCATTAGAAAACCCTTTTGCGATTATGTTAGCACAGCTGAAAACTGTTGTGCTGATTAAAGAAGCAATAAATCTGTCCCTCTTTAGACTAGTGCAGTATCTTCAGCATCAGCGTTTGTGGGTCCGATTACAGGCTCAAAATGACCAGAAACAAAGAACTTTCTTCTGAAACTCGTCAGTCTCTTCTTCTCCTGAGAAATGAAGTCTATTCCATTCGAGAAGTTGCCAAGAAACAAAAGATCTCATACAATAATGTGTACTACTCCCTTCACAGAACAGTGCAAACTGGCTCTAACCAGAATAGAGAGAGGAGGGGGAGGCTCCGGAGCCTCCCCCTGTACTTCTAGGCTGTTCTTCCTCTGTTCACTGTCTGTACTCTTTTGCCCATCTTAATCTTTTCTTTTTATTGACCAGTTTGAGACATGGCTTTTTCTTTGCAAATCTGCCTAGAAGGCCAGCATCCCAGAGTCCTTGGAAACTATCGCTGCTAGTAAAATAAATTATTGTAATTTCCGTATGCGGAAAAGGTTAGTACACCTGTTCTATGATTAGAAACTTGTTTTTTCTGGGTTTTAATGATATGGGTATGTGGTAAAACATAATCTCAAGATCAAAAGACTTATCTGAAGCCCTAAGAAGAAAGATTATTGATGCCTGTGAGGCTGTGAGGGTTTACAAATCAATTTCCAAGCAATTCAATGTACATTATTTTAGCCTAATGGGGCCAACACCAGCTATTGTGTGTGGTGTGAGGGTAGTGAGTGTGTAAAAAGAGAGGCAAAAAACAATACAGAGAAGCGACTGTGCATAAACCCACCACACAGTCCAAACAATACAGACACAATAACCCGTGAAGTGAGGATGAAAACCAGGAACTCAAATAGACAACATAATGAATAACAAGAAACAGGTGAGTGTGAGAGTGTGTGAGGGATGCGCTGCTGCCATCTTCTCCTGCCGGCAGTTAGTACACCGGCGAGGTGGATTGCCACACGGAGCAACCATCACATATTGAAGCTATGGTTGTGTATTTTATGCACTATGAAATTGCACTTACGTCGATTTTTGATCAGTAAATGATTGCAAAGTATATTCTTTCTGGGACATTTGTTGAATTAGGTTACCTCTACTTGACACTAGTGATGAAGTGAAGATTACATATCCAGATATTCAAATCTGTATAAAAAAGTTCTTTTTTTCTGTAGAAAAAATACAACTTTCCACAGGGTGTACTTACTTTTTCATATGCCTGTGACTTTTCAAAGTAGCTTCACCAACACTACACCACTGCATCAATGTTAATATTCAAACAGACAGGATCCTATTTCTGTTGACTTTTATTGTGACTAAGGAGTCTGACACTGATAGATATCTGCTCCATTGTTAGTACCTAACTCCTCCCCATTAATTGCTGTTATGTTATCCCCTCCTCCTTCTCCTCAATCTATTCACAGAGCTTGCTGTGACAGGTACTTTGGTGTGGATCAATACAACTTCTGAAGTGAATCCCTCTTCTTGTGAGCTTGTGTGTGTGCCCTACAGTCTGCCTTAACACATACCATTAAGTAATTTCAACCAATTTCAGCTGGTGTGTGTGTTGTCTGTTTGCATGGATCTGTTAGTGGATAGGAAACAAGGATTTCAGGTTTTTCTGGTCCCCACATGGATAGAAAAACAAATCTGTGTGAGTGCTTGCCCGCAGGCCCTGGAAAGTACTTACTATAGAGACAGCATGGAAAGAAGTAGCCCAGCTTCTCTCAAAATCAGAGGAATATAACTAACTGCATCAGAGGTCTGACTAAATCAGATTCAGAAAGTTTTATTGCCAGGTTTCACAACAAACTAGGAATTTGTTCTGGTCCGTTAGTGCAGCAATTCTGTACAAAAGAAATAAAAACAAATAAGAATAGTGGACTGAGCATAAAAACAGTAGACTGAGCATTTATAAATTACTAAAAAATATACTAAAAAAATATATGTACGGTGCAAGAATTGTCCAGTTGAGGGTTGTGTGTGTATGTGGGGAGCGGGCTATAGTCTGTTTGGCTCCGGGGGCATGTTCATGAGACCTACTGCTGTAGGAAACTGTTCTCACCACTTGAAAGAAACATCTCACCACTTGTGTTTCCTGTAGCCTGTCAAACACCTGACTATTCTATGCTAATATGCTTATCATTATTCAATGCCTCTAAAAAGGCTGCCCTCTATGCACACATTAAATGTTAGTCATGTTCTTATTCAATGTCTTATTTCCACAGTTAACCAGCATAACACATGATTTCCACCTACACAACACAGTGAGCCATTTACATTAGTAAGGATACAGTTGGACACAATTTGGTTTTATGAACCAACCAAGCACAGCTGCTTGTACCAACAAATAAATTGAGTATTACCTCATCACCCTAAGACTTCCACAAAGAATACTCTGAGTTGCTGATGAGTACCTACATGTCTCAGCATTCTCTGCAGCTGTGGAGTGACTTTTCAGTATGTGAATGTGTATCCTTAGACCAGATTTCTGCTTCACATCAAGTAAATTTTAGAACATACAAAGTACATTCACAACTTTATTCAAGTATTTATTAAAACAAAATATAAACACGTATGTTTTTTTATTAAGAATAAAATATAAAGTAAACAACGTTTTTTCCAGTAAAAATGATCACCAACACTGGACATTTGAGTGAAATAAAAACGATGCAGATTCCAAAGAATCAAGTTTCAGACATGAGTGACCTGTGCAGTCTCCTGACACACAGCTGCACAAAGAAGTTTAGAGTGAGGGAATTCCATAGAATAATCTAGGTACCTCTGGCCTTGATAGAGAAAGTAACATATTTGGTAAACCCATCTACTCCCAAGTTTACTATGGTAATCATTCTTCTGGGGGAAATTGTGTGCCTGAGTGGTACAGTGGTCGAACTCACTATGCATAACAGCTGGGTCATTCCAAAAAGGCTTGGCGAGATGTGCTTTAGAGGAAACGCATCACTCTTCGACTACAGTTGTTGCGAGGAGGCAAGGGCATAATCATGACAATTGGAAAGAGGAGAAAATTTGGTTAAAAAACAAAAAAAGAGAGGACTAATTTCAAGTGGGCTAAAACCTTGCATTGCTGTTTTGTTCAAAAGACAGTTTTACATATAATGCATTTAATCAAAGAAGTATTCATTCTCAAAAGAGAATCAAGACTTGTACTTTGCAGTGTAGAAAAGACAAGGGTGAAGACAGAGATAATATAACCTGGACATTAGGTCTCAGTACATGGCACTCTTCTTGAAACTTCAAGCGGGGGACATCTTAAGCAAACAGTTTTGCTGTGTTGATTCAGAGCTTCTTTTCAACAATTATTAGTAAAAATCAAGTAATAATATATTGATATACTATGTAGCAAAGTTGTTCATTTCCAATGCTTTAAAAATTTTTCGTTTCTGAGCCTCAGAACAACCCATAGTGCAAACTACAACTTCAAGTTTTTACGCTTATTTGTCAACCCATAACTAACACATTCCAGAGTGAGAGGGCTAGAATTGCAGTAGAGTAGTGATATACTATAGGCATTCAGCTGCTGGATAATAAATATTATTTAATAAAATTGTCAAATTGCCCTGTTGCCCCAAGCAAAAGCCTCTTTCAAAAGCCTCTCTACATATTTGTGGCTTTAACAGATCGGGTTAAACACAACCAATTGACAAAATTGTCTTAATAATTAGGATTTTTATGGTAAAGACATGACACCATGCTAGTTATCTAACAGAAACAGATTGTCATAGAAGTTTTTGGTGGGGGGTGGTATCATTGTTCCCATCAGGGATGTCGCTAGGCCTATTTTAGGGTGGATTTAGCCCCCCCTAAATTATTAATTAGCCTCCCCTAAATAAATATCAGTCAATATATTTTCTCAGTGATTTCTTTTTTTCGTCACACGTTCCATCGTATCTTAAACTTCTTACAAATTGTATAGAAATTGTATAGAATCATGTTCATTTCACAGCATGTTCAGTAGACTGTGATACTTTTGAACGAAACTCGCTCATCTGAAGCGCCCACTCTTCTGTAAATATTAGCTAACGTCTCCCTACCATCAGCCACCCACATTATCGGCCATTTCTAGTGGTCCGAGAAGTAAATCCTCTCATGTTCAAAATGTAAATGCACTGAAAAGCAACGGTACATTTTGCTAATCAATATGCCCTTTCAGCTAGCCCACTACAATTGTTTATAGAAATGTATGGAGGTTAAAACATTTTTTGAGATT
The DNA here is from genome assembly GCA_016801175.1 of Esox masquinongy. Classification (NCBI taxonomy): domain Eukaryota; kingdom Metazoa; phylum Chordata; class Actinopteri; order Esociformes; family Esocidae; genus Esox; species Esox masquinongy. Next base: position 80,051 of record JACXGI010001516.1, read on the forward strand.
TTAAAAATGTCATGCATGGAAATTGTTTTCAACAAATTGCAATTTGTGATATTCGACTTGCACACCAGACGTCAGGTAATATATCTAAGTGATCAGTCTTTTTTTTTCTTTACCGGAAGGCAAGAAAACTAGCTACAACTTTGTAGTAGACACTTCAGAGAAGACTAAGATCTGTCATTTGTAATACAAATAAAAAGCAATTATAATTTCATTTGACAAAATAGTAAGGTGGCCAATAATTCAGTTTTCAGTCATGTGGTTGCTCTGACAGCCTGGCGTGCAAAACATTGTTGAAACATGGCGGCTAACACTGGGAAATCTATGGAGCTACTGCACAATCTGGTCAAATTTCCTACTTTTACAGCCCATGATTGTTTAGATCACCTCACAAAACATGAAAAACAAAGGTATGCAAACACACTGCAAGTCTTAGGCATTGTGACCCATATACATCACCCACTGCGTTATTTACATTGTAAAAACAACAACATCCCTGCCAGAGCTGAACTTTGGGGATGTGTACTATACAGTAATATACCTTGTGGAGAATCCATCCCCTTACACTGCTACCAAAATGAAAGCGTACAAAAGTACAGACAGCTATCTGTACATCCGATCAGAGTGGGTCAATAATGCAATTGTTTGGGAGGTGAAGAGGAAATTCTTCATTGTCAAAGCAAAGTTTAGTGCTAATTTACCTAAAATACCATTGGTTCTATGGGTGGTCAGTGTAGCGTAGCGCAGCCACTATAACACAGAATCATGTGACAAATGTATTGGTAATAATATATACGATTTCCCAATTCTCCAGTAGGGGCTCCAATGTCAGGTTAACCATTCCTACTGTTTAAATGACCCACCATTGACAGCCTGGGTTGCTGTGGAGAAGTTCGGATTGGTGCAATTTTCTCCTGTATTAAATTTGTTATTGACTTAGTTAACGCTATACGCTTAACAAGAGAGGTTTAGGTAGCCTCACTAATGTTAGCTAGGCCATTGGAGTAGGTTGCATCGGTGTAGACGAAAACAGACCATGTCATTCATTACAATGTTTACATGTAGATATGATTGCAAATACAATATATATATATATATATATATATATATATATATATATATATATATACAGCTCTGGAAAAAATTAAGAGACCACTCCTAACTTTTCTTAAATCACCATCTCTACATGTGTGGCAGCCATTCCATTCCAGTGTCTGTTAAATTCCAACACAGGCACACCTCATTTTAGTTAATGAGGTACTGATTAGGTGATTACCTGAACCAAATCCAATTTAACGAGGAAAAGTATAAAAACCACTGCTGTGGTCATCACTATCCTCTTGTAATAGGACCAGCTGGATGGCAAAAACAGTGCAAGTAGTACCTCAAAGGTCCTTTGAATAAAAAAATAACTATTCAGCATGACAAAAGAGTTGAAAAGAAAAGCTTTGAGTGAGGAAAAGAAGGGTTCAATTCTGTCTTTACTGGCAGAGGGATACAGTGAGCGTCAGGTTGCTTCCATCCTGAAAATGTCAAAGATGGCGGTTCATAAGAACAAGGTCAAGCAACAGACACTGGGGACAACAAAGCTATAGACTGGCAGAGGGCGAAAACGTCTGTCCACTGACCGAGATGACCGTCAACTCATTTGAATGTCACACAACAACCGTAGGATGACATCAAGTGACCTACAAAAAGAATGGCAAACAGCAGCTGGTGTGAAGTGCACGGCGAGGACAGTTCGAAACAGGCTCCTAGGGGCAGGGCTAAAGTTGTGCAAAGCTAGAAAAAAGCCCTTCATCAATGAGAAGCAAAGAAGAGCCAGGCTGAAGTTTGCAAAAGACCATAAGGATTGGACCGTAGAAGAACGGAGTAAGCTCATCTTCTCTGACGAGTCAAATTTTCAGCTTTGCCCAACACCTGGTCGTCTAATGGTTAGACGGAGACCTGGAGAGGCCTACAAGCCACAGTATTTCGCACCCACTGTGAAATTTGGTGGAGGAAAAGTGATGATCTGGGGATGCTTCAGCAAGGCTGGGATCAGGCAGATTTGTCTTTGTGAAGGACGCATGAATCAAGCCAAGTACAAGGTTATTCTTGGTGGAATTGGTTTTTCCAGCAGGACAATGCTCCATGCCACACAGCCAGGTCAATCAAGGTGTGGATGTAGGGCAACCAGATCAAGAACCCGTCATGGCCTGCCCAATCTCCAGACCTGAACCCCCTTGAAAACCTCTGGAATTTGATCAAGAGGAAGATGGATGGTCACAAGCCATCAAACAAAGCCGAGCTACTTGAATTGATTTGGGATCATGCTCTGCTTCAGTATGTCACAGTACATGTTGGCATTCATGGTTCCCTCAAATGACCTGTAGCTCCCCAGTGCCGGCAGCACTCATGCAGCCCCAGACCATGACACTCCCACCACCATGCTTGACTGTAGGCAAGACACACTTGTCTTTGTACTCCTCACCTGGTTGCCGCCACACATGCTTGACACCATCTGAACCAAATAAGTTTATCTAGGTCTCATCAGACCACAGAACATGGTTCCAGTAATCCATGTCCTTAGTCTGCTTGTCTTCAGCAAACCGTTTGCGGGCTTTCTTGTCCATCATCTTTAGAAGAGGCTTCCTTCTGGGACGACAGCCATGCAGACCAATTTGATGCAGTGTGCGGCGTATGGTCTGAGCACTGACAGGCTGACCCCCCACCCCTTCAAACTCTGCAGCAATGCTGGCAGCACTCATACGTCTATTTCCCAAAGACAACCTCTGGATATGACGCTGAGCACGTGCACTCAACTTCTTTGGTCGACCATGGCGAGGCCTGTTCTGAGTGGAACCTGTCCTGTAAAACCGCTGTATGGTCCTGGCCACCGTGCTGCAGCTCAGTTTCGGGGTCTTGGCAGTCTTCTTATAGCCTAGGCCATCTTTATGTAGAGCAACAATTCTTTTTTTCAGATCCTCAGAGAGTTCTTTGCCATGAGGTGCCATTTTGAACTTCCAGTGACCAGTATGAGGGAGTGTGAGAGCGATAACACCAAATTTAACAGATCTTCTCCCCATTCACACCTGAGACCTTGTAACACTAACGAATCACATGACACCGGGGAGGGAAAATGGTTAATTGGGCCCAATTTAGACATTTTCACTTAGGGGTGTACTCACTTTTGTTGCCAGTGGTTTAGACATTAATGGCTGTGTGTTGAGTTATTTTGAGGGGACAGTAAATTTACACTGTTTTACAAGCTGTACACTCACTACTTTACATTGTAGCAAAGTGTCATTTCCTCAGTGTTGTCACATGAAAAGATATAATCAAATATTTACAAAAATGTGAGGGGTGTACTCACTTTTGTGAGATACTGTATATATATATATATGCATATATATATGCATATATATATATATATGTGACATATGACATATGTCATGATGTCACATGAAATCTATCAATACGGGGCCATATTTTTTAGCTATGTCACGACAGACCAGACATCATGTAATATCAAAGTGATCAGTCTTTTTTTCTTTACCGGATGGCAGGAAAGCTAGCTACAACTTTCTAGTAGACACGTCATTGATGACTTGATCAAATGATTACTCGGTACAGGAAGATGTTTTTCAAAATTGGTTCTACGAGATTAGTTATATTTAATTCTTCAATTTCAACAGAACACAGTAGCAAAACTGTGCGTGTTTTACAGATTTATGTTTGTTTGGGTTTGAAGTTAACCTATTTCAACGTGTTCTGTTCAGAGGAAGGGAGATCTGGTTATTAAATGTTTCCACAGTAGTGGAGCTCTATGAGAGAAGGCCCTCTCATAGAAATTCTTGGTACAATTAAAAGGCCTGCATCTTGCGATCTAAGGTTACATGTAGGTATGTATGGCTGGATCATTTCAGCGAGGTAAGTAGGAGCAAGTCTATGTATTGATTTATAGGTTAACAATAAAACCTTAAAATCAGCCCTAACCCTAACAGGCAGCCAGTGTAAAGAGGCTAGTACTGGAGTAAAGTGTTCAAATTTTTTTGTTCTAGTTAGGATTCTAACAGCCGTGTGCAGCACTAATTGAAGTTTCTTTATTGATTTATCAGGGTAACCGGAAAGAAAGTAATCTAATCTAGAAGTAACAAAAGCATGGATTCGTTTTTCTGCATCAGTTTTTGAAAGTTTCTGATTTTTGCAATGTTCCGAAGATGAAAATAAGCAATTCTTGAGACATATTTTATATGTTCATCAAAGGAGAGGTTAGGGTCAAGGGTAACGCTGAGGTTTCTTACAGTTTTTTTGGGATACGACCATGCAGCCGTCGAGGTTCACAGTGAGATCTGCCAACAAAACTCTTTGTTTCTTGGGACCTAAAACTAGCATTTTAGTTTTTCTTGAGTTTAAAAGCAAGAAGTTCTCTGTCATCCACTTCCTAATATTTGAAACACATGCTTCCAAAGTATCTAATTTTGGGGCTTCTCCATGCTTCATCGAAATATATAACTGTGTCATCAGCATAACAGTGAAAATTTACATTGTGATTCTGGATTGCATCACCTAGAGGCAGCATATATAGTGAGAACAATAATGGGCCCAGAACCGAGCCTTGAGGAACACCAAAACCTACCTTTGATTTGTCAGAGGATATGCCATCCACACACGAACTGATATCTTTCAGATAAATAAGATTTAAACCAGACTAGAACATGTCCACGTAGCCCAATATGGGTTTCCAGTCTCTCTAAGAGAAGGGAGTGATCAATAGTGACAAAAGCAGCACTAATATCAAGAAGCAACAGGACGGATGCAGAACCTTTGTCTGAGGTCATTAGAAGGTCATTTGTTCCCTTCACGAGCGCAGTCTCAGTGCTATGATGGGGTCTGAGGCCACCAGTAGAAAATGCCTGCCGATCATTCCCCTCCGAAGACAGCTCGGGCCTTGACTCCGACTCCAGTGGGGAAAATCTGTTGAAAATCTCAGTCGGCTCTAGCAGCGACACAGGTTTAACTGGTCGACGGCATTTCTTCCCAGTGACCAAGAGAAAGTTCTTGCCCGGCTGCAGGAGCTGTGCCGGGGGGCTAACAAAACTATTGTTTCTTCCTGGTGGCACAGACGCAGTTTTTTCCATTTCTACACTAACATAATCCTTGTCTTACATTTGCGTCTGAAGCCGAGCCTCTAACTCTGCTATCTTTACCTGAAGACGATAGTTCTCCTTCGTGTTGTATCTACAACAATTACAATGATAAGGCATAATAATGGTACTTAGCTTCGGGATCCTGTTGACCTACAGTTGAATCCCATAAGAAATACAAGACGTGTGTTGCCTGCTCACTCATGTTTTCTTTACAAATGGTGCATATATAACCAATTCTCCAAGGGTATACAAACGTTTGAGCACAACTGTAGGAATAAGTTGTCCTTTCTCTTTAATACAATTCTGAAACAGTTGCGAAGAACTGTTTCTGGGAAATTCAATTCTGGATGCCACTGTCAGCCACTGAAGCCATATCCCAATTTGTACATCACATCAAGCCTTCTGATCTTATATTAATAATAGAGTGTAGTATGGGGTAATAAAAGTAAACCCCTTTGAATGCTACTGAGTGGACAGGTAGGACAATTAGTGTAAATGAGAATCTATGACCTACGTGACAATTTAATATCTAATAATCTGACTCCATATTGTTTGTTAACATACGCAACCATAAATAACCATGATATCCTGGAAGTTCTTAGAAAAGGTAGCTAATCTTTGTCCCAAGCCAAACATTTAACAGAACATGTGTTTCACGGCTTACGTTATCCTCAATGCTCCTCATCAGTCAAGTACAGAAAACAAGGGATCGTGTAGCAACCCAGAACTCAGGGATGATCTGTCTGGTCACTTTGATTCATGTATATGTGCCTATATCAGTCATCATAAGCGCCCATAAGGTGTAGGTCATTTAACACGAACCATACAGTAAAATGGCATGTGTTCCTGGGGCTACACAGAAAGTTATGAAACCCACGACTCAGGGATGACTAGTCAATGTCATATGTTCTCAGGTCTAACCAGACTGCTTAGAGAATCTAGGACTCAGGGATACCAAGTCTGGTCGCTTAGACTTGTGTGTGTAATTACCAGTAGCCCTACAAGCTTGAGTATGAAGATGAACAAGGAATGCCATAGTAATCTATATACCAAAGTAATACCATTTATTCCAATCAAGTAATAAAGTTACAATACAAAACATAGTTACATACCAACATGATTCAACGTCCTCCCAACTAGCCTAAGAGTCTACTAAGTATACCATAAGTATTTAAGACACTATAGCACAAAGGTGTGCTCGGGGCTTCTGTTAAAGATAGACTCCAAGAACCAAGTAAGGCTTCCCTATTTATCCCACCCAGACAGGCCGATTCCAAACTCCTCCATTTTTTCTATAATAGGAACACCTAACCTTGGCTAAAAAAATGAAAACAAAGAAACCGGCATTCACACATTTACATATATTCAATTAGCACTATCCAAAGCTAGACACTTGGTCTTGCAGGATTCTTCATCTAGTAAACATTTACCTGTAACAAACCATACATAACATGTACAGCATTGAAACTTATTGGAGAGTATATCCCTTTATGAGACACACATTAAAAGATCAAAACATCAGTGAGATTAATCCAACGAAAATCATATTTCTACTTTGTTGATTTGTCCATCCTCACACCTGGTTCGTCTGAGTGGATGGGGCTACCTTGGCCCCCGCCGTGTATGTCCTTTCCTTTCAGGAAGCAAATAGGCCATTGGTGTGAGATTAGGATGTTCCACTGAGTTTAGACACCGGACAACACGGCACCTTCACAAACCTTCCAAAACACATCTTTCATTACACTACAAGAGTTCAGATTGTACTTTAATTATTATGTTTATTTGAACAAGTGCAATGTAGAACAAAACGTTTGCTTCACTACACTTGTGAACAATATGGATTGTGACAGATTTTTTTTGTGACAGCTATTTTCTGGATTATGTGAAAAAACAACACAAAAACAAACACACTACTACACAACATATCAACATTTTATATTTTAAATATGAAATTGCAATCAAAAATACTAACAGGTGAGTACACACAGATTCGTTTACACACATTCAAGACATAACACAACATAATAATAATCATTGGGCATCTTGGACTTAGGAATAGAAAAAACACAGACACGAAACAGCACATAAGGGTTAAAAAGTGACCACAAACCAGCTTAACCACTTTTTGAGTAAAAACAATGACACTAGCCGCTCATTGTTTCTGACATTTTGACAGAAATACAGGAAGTGAAAACATTGCTGTCCACACTGGAACTAATTTCCATGCACTGCTCTTCTAGTACTTGAACGCATAAATGGTTAAGTAGTCACTTGATTACTTAAGGGTTGTAGAACAAGTCCATGTAAACATTTAAAAAGCAGCAGCACATTTGAAACAGTACAAAAACTCTTAGAACATGATATTATATTTCTTGAGAGTTAATAACTGGTGAGGAGTATTGTTTTGGGATCAAAAGGTTCAGTGCACTCTTACACAGTGATTACAGTGTTTTGATTGTCCTTTTCTCTGTTTGTGATCAACTTATTTTCACGTGATTTATTGCATAATATCATAACATAGGTAGTTGGAGGACCCTGTTATACAGAGCTACTTATGATTTTAACATAGAAGAGGTCCTGATAAGAAAAGGCAGACATTCAAATGTTAATTGAAATTGAACAGATGAGCATTTACAGTGGATATAAGAAGTTTACACACCCCTGTTTGAGGGGGAAAAATAAAAAACTCACAATAACCTGGTTGCATAAGGGTGCACACCCTTAAACTAATACTTTGTTGATGCACCTTTTGATTTTATTACAGCACTCAGTCTTTTTGGGTAGGAGTCTATTAGCATGGCACATCTTGACGTGGCAATATTTGTCTACTGTTCTTTGCAAAAGCGCTCCAAATCTGTCAGATTGGATCTTCTTCTGGTGAAGCCATGCTTTTGTGGATTTGGATGTGTGCTTTGGGTCATTGTCGTGCTGAAAGGTGAACTTCATCTTCAACTTTCTAACGGACGCCTGAAGGTTTTGTGCCAAAATTGCCTATTTGGAACTTTTCAAAATTCCCTCCATCCTGACTAAGGCCCCGGTTCCAGCTGAAGAAAAAAAGCTTTTTCTTCAGCATGATGCTGCCACCACCATGCTTTACTGTGGGTATGGTGTTCTTTGGGTGATGTGCAGTGTTGTTTTTGCACCAAACATACCTTTTGGAATTATGGCCAAAAAGTTCAAACTTGGTTTCATCAGACCATAACACATTTTCCCACATGCTTTTGGGGGACTTGATGTTTGTTTTTGCAAACTTCAGGGCTTGGATGTTTTTCTTTGTAAGAAAAGGCTTCCGTCTTGCCACCCTACCCCATAGCCCATTCATATGAAGAATACAGGAGATTGTTGTCACATGTAGCACACAGCCAGTACTTGCCAGAAATTCCTGCAGTTCCTTTAATGTTACTGTAGGCCTCTTGGAAGCCACCCTGACCAGTTTTCTTCTCGTCTTTTCATAAATTTTGGAGGGACGTCCAGTTCTTGGTAATGTCTCTGTTGTGCCATATTTTCTCCACTTGATGATGACGTCTTCACTGTGTTTCATGGTATATCTAATGCTTTGGAAATTCTTTTGTACCCTCCTCCTGACTGATATCTTTCAACAATGAGATCCCTCTGATGCTTTGGAAGCTCTCTGCGGACCATGGCTTTTGCTCTGAGATGAAACTAAGAAAATGTCAGGAAAATCCTACTAGAACAGCTGAACTTTATTTGTGATTAATCAGAGTCACTTTAAATGATGGCAGGTGTGTAATGACTTCTATTCAACATGAGTTTGAATGTGATTGGTTAATTCTGAACACAGCCACATCCCCAGTTATAAGAGGGTGTGCACACTTATGCAACCAGGTTATTGTAAGGTTTTTATTTTTCATTTTTCCCCCTCGAAGATTTGTTTGTTTTTCAATTGAATTGTTCACATTATAGGTCACATTAAAAGTGGAAAAAATTCTGACAAGATTTATCTTTGTCTCATTCTTTTACATCACAAAAACCTGGCATTTTAACAGGGGTGTGCAGACTTTTTATATCCACTGTAGTCTTTGGGATATCTTGAGGCTCTTTGGCCCTGAGTGACATTGATTGTGTGTGTATGTGTTTAGATTTCACAGCTAGTTGGAGATGGAGGGGTCTGTTCTGAAAAAGGAAAACAGAAACAAATATCAGCGCACACAATCAAGTAATACAAATGCCTGAGGTTTAATAAAGTAAATGTATATTTCAGGTTTATCAGAGGTAGAAGTCAACCGTCCAAACAAATAAAATATAGTACATTGATACTGAACTAGGAGGAATCAAATGCAACAGCAGTGTCTGTGTCTCGAATTGTAGTTTAGTGTCACTCTTTCCATCCTTCTGCTATCTCCTACATCTTACACACACCTAGATCCTTCATCAGTGACAAATGGAAAAGGTGCAACACTTGCACACCATTAAAACCTGCAGTGAGCAGAACCTTCCTCTCAACCAAAGTCGTTTACCGTGAAATTATCAAAACAGTCTTTTGAAATTAATGTGTGAGGACTACAACAAGGGAATCCAAGCCCCCATCATGCTGCACCATCCAAAACAGAACAAAATCCAGAGGGCTCCATCTTCCAATTGGGAATGTCACAGCCACTTACATTGCACATCTATCATAAACAACCAACTGTCTAATAAGGCTACCAGATGTTTTAAACAGGGTATCAGCAGTCGCTGTAACGACAGAATTTCACAGCCCCGGACACGCCCTTCACACCAACCAGAACTTAACAATGAGCCAGACTAGAAAATAAATAAGTATTGGCACAATTCATGGAATTGAGCAAAAGTGAGTCATATTTTGGACTCAAAATACCTTAACTTCATATACCTTAATTTCGACAATACTTTCTCAAACAATACCTTTTACTGAATAGTAAAAATATCTGCAAAACATAGGTGTCTGAGTTTTGAGAAACGTATTGATAGATACTAAATTAATGTATTGGATTAATAATTTGAAATGTATAATTAAAATTTAACTATGAAAGGCTTATGGAATCATACAGTTAATTTTTAAGACACCAGAATGGCTTGTCAAAAAGTGTTGGTTGAGTTATTCTGAATGGTCCAGTCTCCTTCCTGACTTGAATCTGTTTGGAGATATCCTAGCATGGAGGACCAAAGGAGTCAAAATTAAATATATAAATAATATATATATATATATATATATATATATATATATATACACAGTATCTCACAAAAGTGAGTACACCTCTCACATTTTTGTAAATATTTGAGTATATCTTTTCATGTGACAACACTGAAGAAATTACACTTTGCTACAATGTAAAGTAGTGAGTGTACAGCTGGTATAACAGTGTAAATTTGCTGTCCCCTCAAAATAACACAACACACAGCCATTAATATCTAAACCGCTGGCAACAAAAGTGAGTACACCCCTAAGTGAAAATGTCCAAATTGGGCCCAAAGTGTCAATATTTTGTGTGGCCACCATCATTTTCCAGCACTGCCTTAACCCTCTTGGGCATGGAGTTCACCAGAGCTTCACAGGTTGCCAACTGGAGTCCTCTTCCACTCCTCCATGACGACATCGCGGAGCTGATGGATGTTAGAGACCTTGCGCTCCTCCACCTTCCGTTTGAGGATGCCCCACAGATGCTCAATAGGGTTTAGGTCTGGAGACATGCTTGGCCAGTCCATCACCTTTACCCTCAGCTTCTTTAGCAAGACAGTGGTCATCTTGGAGGTGTGTTTGGGGTCGTTATCATGTTGGAATACTGCCCTGTGGCCCAGTCTCCAAAGGGAGGGGATCATGCTCTGCTTCAGTATGTCACAGTACATGTTGGCATTCATGGTTCCCTCAATGAACTGTAGCTCTCCAGTGCCGGCAGCACTCATGCAGCCCCAGACCATGACACTCCCACCACCATGCTTGACTGTAGGCAAGACACACTTGTCTTTGTACTCCTCACCTGGTTGCCGCCACACACGCTTGACACCATCTGAACCAAATAAGTTTATCTTGGTCTCATCAGACCACAGGACATGGTTCCAGTAATCCATGTCCTTAGTCTGCT
>JACXGI010001517.1:0-15867 GCA_016801175.1 Esox masquinongy
AGCTTTATCCAAATTTCTTTGAAATGGCATCTACTTGAGCAAAACTAAAGAGAAAATCCTTTTAAGACGCAGAATCTAACGTGAATACAGCAACAACAGCAACATGCATCCTCTGCAATGCAGATGTGGGTGCACAGTGCCTAGGAAAAACCTAGAAACCTAGACAGGAACAAGGTTCAGGGTGTGTGTGGTGTGCCAATTTTTTGGTCTCTTAATTTTTTCCGGAGCTGTATATACACCAATCAGCCATAACATTATGACCACCTGCAAAATATTGTGTAGGTCCCCGTTTGCCGCCAAAACAGCCCTGACCAGTCAAGGCATGGACTCCACTAGAACTCTGAAGGTGTGAGGTGGTATATGGCACCAAGACGTCAGCAGCAAATCCCTTAAGTCCTGTAAGTTGTGAGGTGGGGCCTCCATGGATCGGACATGTTTGTTCAGCACATCCCACAGATGCTCGATTGGATTAAGATCTGGGGAATTTGGCGGCCAAGTGAACACCTTGAACCCGTTGTTGTGTTCCTCAAACCATTCCTAAAACATTTTTGCTTTGTGGCAGGGCACACTATCCTGCTGAGAGAGGCCAATGCCATCAGGGAATACCGTTGTCATTAGGTCTGCAACAATGCTTAGGTAGGTGGTACAAGTCAAAGTAACATTCCAGGGTATCTGCAGGTTTCAGCAAGTTCAGGTTAAGAGTATTTAAGACTTTTTTAATGCCACTTCGAATTCAATTTAAGACCAATTTCACAACACTACACGCAAAAAATAACATAAGGACACCAACTCGAATGAAGTATAATGCACCAACAGACTTCAGTTGTTGATGAGCACCAAAGCAAGCAGCTGTTTAAGGTGCTTCCGTGTCTGCATGCAACGACAGGGGAACATGACTGTAGCACTGATATAAATTGTTAGCGAAGTAGGTTACTGCATCTCCCTCCAATGTTGTTTAATTCCCTCCAGTGTGTGGCCAATCAGTGTCCCTATCATGAACATAATGGGTTACTTATCTCGATGCCAAAAGTGCTTGTGATCTCTGGTTCAGTCTTGTACTAACTTTTGTTCAACAAATAACCATAATAATTAATACAATTATAACAATAGGTCTATAGCCTAATAATTATAACAAGAATAATATTGCACACAGATAAATACAAATAATCTGCTTACCTAGCTAACTACATTATTTCATGTCTTTCATTTTTATTTAATTTTAAAAAACGTACAAAATCTGTAAAGTAATTTTTAGGCAACATACAAAACCTAGCTTCACCAGAGCATTGTTGTTACTATGGTAATCAACACAAACTCAGACGCGGTAGCCATCATGTGTAAACACCCGCATGGGATAATTTTCTCTCGGTTCAGTTGTCGCTTATCGCGGTCTGTCTGTAAGTGCCTGTACCCACAGTTGTTAGGGCAGTAAGAATACTGCTAATAACGTTTATGACTGTACTCCGTGGGACTGTCGTCTGTGATACAACCAAACAAAACAAAGAAATGTCGGGAGAGAAATCCCATGGTACCTGCGGGAACTTTAATAGCCAATATCTACTATGTTGCTAGCTAAATTACCTAGCTTGGTACAGTACTAGCTATCTATCTATCTCATGAACAACGGTGTTGGGAGAAAAGCAGCCAACCGTCAAGTGTTTTGCTGACATCTAACAATCTGACTGAAATCGTGGTTCCTCTTTGTGCACGACCAGAGCTAAAATGAGTTCACAAACCACAGAGCTAACAGAATAATTAAATAAATCATCCTCCTTCCCATAGTGTATCCTGGTGCCATGTGTTCCCCAGATAAGCGACGCACACGTACCTGGCCATCGACATGATGTAAAAGGAAACATGACTCATCAGACCAGGCCAACTTCTTCCATTGTTCTGTGGTCCAATTCTGATGCTCATGTGCCCTTTGTAGGCACTTATGGCAGTGAACCTGGGTCAGCATGGGCTCCCTGACTGGTCTGCGGCTACATAACCCCATACGCAACAAACTGCGATGCACTGTGTGTTCTGACACCTTTCTATCATTACCAGCATTACCTTTTTCAGCAATTTGAGCTACAGTAGCTCGTCTGTTGGATCGGACCACACGGGCTAGCCTTCGCTCCCCACTCGCATCAATGAGCCTTGGCCACCCATGACCCTGTCGCTGGTTCACCGCTTTTCTTTCCTTGGACCACTTTTGATAGGTACTGACCACTGCAGACCGGGAACATCCCACAAGGGCTGCAGTTTTGGAGATGTTCTGACCCAGTCGTCTAGCCATCACAATTTGGTCCTTGTCAAAGTCGCTCAGATCCTTATGCTTGCCCATTTTTCATGCTTCTAACACATCAAATTTGAGGACAGAATGTTCACTTGCTGCCTAATATATCACACCCACTGACAGGTGCCATGATAAGGAGATTATCAGTGTTATTCACATCACCTGTCAGTGGTCATAATGGTATGGCTGATGGGTGTATATACACTGCTCAAAAAGGGAAGACCTAAATCACCCATCAAAATCTTTACTGCACATCATTGAGAACAAAATAACTTAACAATGGCCATTTTGTTGTTAGGTCATTCACCAAAATCACCAACCAATTGAGGGCTGGATTCAAACTCACACCGAAAATCAATGTAAACCATTGAAATCATAGGCTGTTCCAACTTGTGTGAATTTCATCATGGCAACTCATGATGTGACTCAGTAGTGTGTATGGCCCCAACGTGCCTGTATGCACTCCCGACAACTTCTGGGCATGCTGCTGATGGGACGGTGGATGGTGTCCTGGGGAATCTCCTCCCAGACCTGGATCAGGGCTCCTGGACAGTCTGTGGCTCTACTTGGCAGCGTCGGATGCACGCTACATATTACCCCAGAGGTTCTCAATTGGATTCAGGTCTGGGGAGCGTGTGGGCCAGTCAATGGCATCAATGCCTTCGTCATCCAGGAACTGCCTACACACTCTGGCCACATGAGGCCAGGCATTGTCCTGCACCAGGTGGAACCCAGGGTCCTTGGCACCAAGGTCTGACGATGGGTTTGAGGATTCCATCCCGGTACCTAAAAGCAGTCAGGGTAATATTGGCTAGCACGTGGAGGTCTGTGCGACCCTCCATCAATATGCCTCCCCAGACCATTACTGACCCACCGCAAAAATGGTCATGCTGGATGATGTTGCAGGCAGCATAACATTCACCATGGCGTCTCCAGATTCTTTCACATCTGACATGTGCTCAGTGTGAACCTGCTCTCTTCTGTGAAGAGAACAGGGGGCCAACAGCGGACCTGCCAATTCCGGTGATCTCTGGCGAATGCCAATTGAGCTGCACGGTGCCAGGCTGTGAGCACAGGTCCCACTAGAGGACGTCGGGCCCTCATGCCACCCTCATGGAGCCCGGTGGAGGTCATTTTGTAGGGCTGTGGCAGTGCTCCTCCTGTTCCTCCTTGCCCATAGGAGCGGATACCGGTCCTGCTGCTGGGCTGATGCCTTTCTACGGCCTGTCCAGCTCTCCTCATGTAACGGCCCGTCTCCTGGTATCTCCTCCATGCTCTTAAGACTGTACTGGGAGACACAGCAAACCTTCTTGCAACGGCACGTATAAAATTAGAGAAGAATCTGTCAGGAAGGATAAGGAGAGAGCAATTGTCTGTGGCCACCACCTGCAAAACCATTCCCATTTTGGGGGTTGTCTTGCTGATGCCTCTCCAGTGCACCTGTTGTCACTTTCATTTGCACCAACACATGACAATTGCTTACACTTCCTTACTGGACAGATCGATATCCCTTAAGTTTAATTGATTTGGTGTTATACTGTGATGATTACATGTTCCCTTAATTTTTTGGAGCAGTGTATATCTATTTTTTTTTACATTATTTTACCAGGTAAGTATGCCAAGATCACATTCTTATTTACAACAACCTGAGAGGAATTAGGGTTAACTGTCTTGCTCAGGGAGAGAACGATGGAAGGATTATAACGATGGAAGGATTATCACCTTGTAGGCTCTGGGATTAGAACCTTTTGTTTAATGACCCAACGCTCTTAACCACTAGGCTACTCTAATGAGTTTGGCAGTTCCAAAAGCATTGCACATTAAACATTTTTTTCAGGTTTCTTGATAATAATTAAATCTTTATTTCCCCAACTGAAACATGAAACAAACAAGACCAAAATCTGTTAAAGTTGCCCATCTGAGGAAAACTTAGGAGATTGTACTGCCATGTGTAAATAGCTCAGTCAGAGCTATTTGCCTTTGTAAATACAAGCTGAGCAAAGTGAAAATTCCCTTCAAAGGCGAACTAGTATGTGCAATTCCACATCAAAGCTAACAATTCAGACTTACTCAAACATTTTAGAGATAAGATTGATTTGACTGTTTATTTCCTATCCGCCATAAAGGGATTACAGGATAGCTGAATTACCATGTCTTCAACACAAACAGGCTTGGTACAGTGAAGGAACATAACCTCTGAAACGCAATCAACAAAGTGCTGCTCCATTGATACGGTTAGCGTGTGAAAGGCCTCCAGCATTTTCCTCACCTTTTTAAAACAAAGTGTTTGTGCACTTTATAAAAACTTGTATGGTATTGCATGTTGACACTTGGTATTTACTGTTGAAGTGATTGTGATTCATGTAGGTGTACCATTATCTAGCCTTCAGTTCCAATGAACTGATTGCATGTTGTTATGAAGGAGAGTGTTGAAGGGCTTACATTTAAATGTATCATCAGCCATGCCAAAATAGATAACAGGCAATGTAGTGTGATTTCACTCTATATTTTTGGTATCTTGGCTTGTTCTGCAAATGTTAAAACAGAAATCTCATTTCTCTGATGATGTATGTGATAATTGACAGGCAAAAAGACAGATAGATGAGCGTTAAATTATTTCCCCGGGTGTGCTGGTGTGGAATTACAATCTTGAGATTCTGTATTGAAACCTTTGAATAATGAACATTTTCAAATGAACAATTTACCTTAAACTTTTACATGGAAACAGTGATAAGGAATCATGTTGACAAAGACAAAAAACTAAGTAAAATGAAAAAGCATTTTGTTTCCATGTAAGAATAAGAATAATTTTACAGTGCTTTAAACATACTTGAAAGTCATGTAAGCTTACTTCCGTTTTAGCCAATGATTGTTTAAATAAACAATAATCAATCACAATACTGTAAAGTTAGTAATTTTCAAGACGATAAACAGATTAATTAGGTAGCCCAAACAAATCACATCAATTTGCCCTGGTGTCACAATTAATACAGACATTACTTCAAATCCCTGTCTATTTGTGCATTCATCTTTGCTGTATTGAAAATTGAAGTTAATATCTTATCAAGCAAATATCTAACAGAGTTTGTCAGATGATTACTTTAGATCTAAGTAATTTTGATAAATCATCTGATTAAAATTATAGCATAATAATACATGATAATAATACATGCAAAGAAAATACAGACAGAACACCTCTGCGCATATGTTATAAAAGTGCACATTGACTGAACAGTCTCTTTAAAATACTGTCGGTTTAAATGAAAGAGTAGGACTGAATGTTCCGGCACATATGAGAGTATGAGCATTTCAGGCTAGGTAGGACATCCACTCAACCTCTAAAGCTCAGAGGATTGGTGTAAGTCACCCACTCAACCTCTAAATCTTGGAGGAATGGGATTCTTAGGTCTGTGCTGAGTGACATCACCTTTGCACAACATGAACAAAAGGGAGCGTGAAAGAGCCCTGCAAATGGACTCGAGCTTGATTAAATGGTCACTGAGTCGGAAAGCAGCCCTGATGTGATCTGTGACCCTCACACCAAAATCTTTTTACGAAAAAGATTAAATGAAAAACACCTTTAAAGGAGCCTGTGGGACGATGAGAGGTTGCCTTTGCCCCAAACACAGGAGAAATAAGTCTGAAGGCCCAGGGAGTCACCACTCCATCGACTGCAAACACAAATGGTTGTCATTCCAGGCTCAGTGCAAATAAAAAATAAGATCGTAGGCGAAGGCAGCCACGATCTATACCATTCACGATCTGGCACCACTTCAGTTTCATTAGAGAATAGCAGACAGTAAAAGAGAATGTTACTGATGGTTCAAAGAAAAGTGATGTTTGGTGGCTGACCCCATTAATCTATTTCAAAGGATCTGGTTTTACTGTGAAACATTTCTACATCTACAGTAGTTCCACAACTACTTTCTAGAGTTGGGCAGATCATAGAGCCGGTTAGAGAACATAACTGAGAGACTACATGTTCTAACACGTACATTGCTTTTGAAGGTACCAGACATTTTGATGTGGTCAAATGGAAGGGCCATGCGATCACAACTCCAAATCGAGGCCTCCGAAGGGATCGGACAATTAATTAAACTGAAATTGACTACTTCAACATTGAGATGGCCTTAATTAATAGCGCCGTCCATTCTAGAAAATAAATCTATTATAGCCTCAATCAACATATCAGATCTCTTTCCAGATCGCTATACCTACAGACGTATCTTAGAGCAGTGGTTTTCAAATCTGGACCTCAAAGCCAGTTCCACACACACGTTTTTCATTGAATCCCTCTAATCAGGGACTTATTTGGACTTAGGACACCAGGTGGTTACAAGGAATGATGAGGTAGAACAGAAAACCAGCAGACTCAGGAACTCGTAGAGTAAGATTTGAAGAATACCCTTGTCCTGGAGGTTTTCCTCAGATATTAAGATTTACATCTGAGTCACACTGTATACACAAAATTCCCCATCAACACCTACAAGACCCTGTCCATGTATTTGAAAAACAATACTCAATCTGTTTGGGATTCGAGATCACCAGATCCGATAATCATGTCTGTTACCAATTAGACCCAAAAAGAATAAAAAAGACACAAATGCCTGCATTATTGGCCCGTAAGACAGCTTAATTCTTTTGACCTGTCTTCCAGTTAACTTTGATGTCTCACATGAATTTCTGACGTAGCTTGACATGTCTATGCATTTTAGAGTCCCCTCCTTTTCCTGTTAATGTTTACTACAATTTCTTGAAATTCAACACAATTCTCAAAGAAGCTGATAGAAAAGTTGGTTATTGAAAGGAAATTTCTTAATAGATGAATGACTTGATTTTAAGCATTTCATCATTGAAATATGCAGGTCAAAACAGCTGTAATTTCATAAATCAGTGAAAAATATGAAAATATGGAATGGATTGATCAGGTGATATTCATTACAAAATAACCTGCTTAGCTGTCAGTGTTTATCCAGAGTAACCTAACTACGTCCAAAAGGCTAAACACTGAGAAAAAATCACCAGGTCTAAATGCTAGCTGCTACGTCTAACCAGGCATGTTCTCTGTTTAGAAAACTCCTTGGACTATTATTCAAGCCATTAGTGTTGAGATTGAGAGCTTGAGCATGGGATGTGATTATTTGGCAACTGGCTAGTATCCTGATTTCTTTGCGCACATTATAACAAGAAATGTGGGCCTAAAAAGTTAACAAAGCACTTGCTATCTGCCATCATGTCTAATCTTTACAAAATTCTACTAGTTTCTGCCTAGAAAACTACTAAACCTATCAATTATTCAAGTCACTTTTGGAGAAACACACATATAAGGCTGATAATGAGTTAGACAGCAGTTGGCAGCCCACAGAACCACTGGGCAAAAGAGCACACATGGTCCACCTATCACAATGTAGGCTACTGCTTATGAAAGGTTATGCTAGACTGCAACTGATTGATATGAAAGTTTGCAAAGCTGTTGGACATCAAATGCGCCATTCGCCTGGTTAACTAATGAGTTCTCGTCTATACATGTTGGCTCTACAGACAACTATTAACTACTGTAGCTAGGGCTAGCCTGTAGCTACGGTATACCTTAGAGCACTAGACGACAGAAGAAATGCTCTGTTTAACTTAATATCACTTGCTAGTTACTAGTAATCATTCAGAATGAGACTCATTTAGTCAAACAGGAGTCACGAGAGACACCATGAAAAAAAAGCCCATCACTACTAGTTAGTACCACTAGACCCTTCCGCCTAAACTCCTGGGAAGGATGTTTTGGACAGACTACTTTCTGCTGGGGAAATTACCGTATTCTACCAAAATAATTTCTGCTAGAATTATGTTGTTATTTGTAATGCCGGGTATAGCACAATTTGTCCCTTTTCTTATAAGAGATTCTATGGCAGGAAAAACTCTGACTTATGATATCCATCGTTAAAAATATAGATACAAAAAATTAAAAAGATTATTTCATGGTAAAAACACTGCCTTTTTTAAATCTTCTGCTAATTTGTGCACTTTCATATACAAAATTTGTTATACATCCTATTGCTGAGCACGCACAGAAGTAAGTTACAATACCCTCCACTAATATTGGCACCCTTGGCATTTGATGTGCAAAACAAGCTGTGAAAAAACTGTTTTTCCACTTGATATTTCATTTAAAATATGAACTAAATCCAACCTTTAATTAAAGTAAAACAATTGAAAGAAAAAATCTATCATAAAATGAATATTTGTTCTCAAATATATGTCTGCCATAATTATTGGCACCCCTTCATTTAATACTTAGTGTAACCTCCCTTTGCCAAGATAACAGCTCTGAGTCTCCTATAACGCATAATGAGGTTGGAGAACACATGACAAGGGATCTGAGACCATTCCTGCATACAGAATCTCTCCAGATCCTTCTGATTCTGGGATTGGGTTGGCCATGGCAAAACCTGGGATAGCCATGGGGACTGGGATGGTCATGGCAAAACCATGATTCTATGGTCAGTGAACCATGTTTGTGTTTGTTTCCAAAAAGTTCTATTCTGGTCTCATCTGACCATAGAACCTGGTCCCATTGAAAGTTCCAGCGGCATTTAGCAAACTGTAGGTGCTTGAGGTTGTTGTTTGGTGATAGGCTTTTTTATGGCAACCCTCTCAAACAACTTGTGGTTACGTAGGCGGAGTCTGATCATAGTTTTGGAGACTTTCTGACCCCAAGACCCAACTAAAGTCTGCAATTCCCCAGATGTGCAGGAGATTTTACAGTAGAAGATTCTTTGGCAACTCCTCTTCCAGGCCGACTGTTAACATTTCCAGTTGCTTTAAATCTCTTAAGGATCAGGCTCTAAATCTTGATTTCCGCCTAAAAAGACATACCTAAATATAACTGCTTGCAGCTCAGGACATGAATCAAGTAGACTCGTATGCTAGATCTCATTTGAAAGGAGACACTGAAGTTTGTGGAGATGTTCAATTAATGTAGGAAAATATAACATCAGATCTGGCAAAGGATAAAACACAAAATCTTAAGCTGGGGATACTTTACATGTTGTCCAAATTTTAGACTGATAGAGTGATCAACCAATGAGCGACCAAATATTTTGTAAGTGGTCCCCCAAGTGTCCCTCAAGATTGTGCCCAAATCTACCCAAGTGGCCAAATTGGCCAAATAATTAATTTTGTGCTACACAAGAAAACATACAAAACGCTAGGGTAATGACCAATTTAGGTTTACACATTCCCAGGAATGTTACATGATGGACCATTAGCTTCCCTACATAAATGTACTAACAGGAGGTGCAACAAGAGTGCGGATCCAATGCGTTTTAACACATTAAAATTCTTAATTATTGCCCTGATAGTGGAAATTGGCATTTTCAACTGTTGAACTATTTGCTGATAGCCATTTCTGGATTTGTCTAGCTCAACAACCTTTTGTCCGCATACTGTATCACTCAATAATGGAATTTGGCCATTGTGTCACCTCATAATGTCCTTCAGTTAGATTATACTCACAAGAATTTCTAGGGGTGCCAATAATTCTGGCATACATGTTTTGGATGAATATTTCATTTAATTTATTAATTTACATTTTTCAATCATTTTACTTAAATTAAAGGTTTTGTGAATATTTTGAATGAAAAAGCAAGAACATAAACAGCCAAGATTTTTTTTCACAGCCCGTTTTGCTCATATTTACAAAGGGTGCCAGTATTACTGGAGGGCACTGTATGTCTGAAAATGTACTATTCACATAATTTCTGTTGAAGGGTAGCTGATAAATGTTCTACACCATAACACTATTTTTTTAATGTCTTTATCTCAACTCTCATTTTTACGCACCATCTAAACAGAATGACACCTGTCACGCAAGAAGCATTGTTACCATCGCTCCACGAAAGACAGAAACAACTGCTTCAAGGTCTCAAAGCAGGTGACGTAATTGACTGAATCAAAATCAACACTAACCACTTACTGATCAGCCATTTCATACAATGATTATATTACATTAATTTGTTAATAGATATAAAGTAGAGAACTAGAAGTCCTCACAATTATAGTAACGTATGGCAAATCTGGGATACTGAAGACATTTTGCAGGTCTTAGAATACGGGCTGTTTCATTCTTGGGGTTAAGGTTAGAGTAATAACGTTGACGTTTAGGGTTATAATTAGGGTTAGACTTTAGGGGTAATTTAAAGTTCATGAGTCAGGGCTAGTTTTAGGTTGGGGGGGGGTATTTGATATTATGGATAAATTCACAAGTATAATAATATGAATCAATTGTATGTGTGTTAATGTGTGGTTGCGTATGACCCTGCAATGCACCAAATCACTGTAAATGTTTAGGAAACAAATAGTCTTTGGCGATAAACTTGAGAGAGGTTGTTTATATAAAACATTGATTTAATTACGATGGCACACTGTATAGTAAAACAATAAACACAAAAAAAGATTTGTTATGTCTCTCACAATGGAACTCCTATTTGTGTGCAGAGGAAGGTTTCCAATAACTACACTAATTTATTTACTAATCCTTGTGCGGTGGCAATCTCATTCTCCAAATCTCATTTATGCAGCTCCACACTGTACGTATTTATTGTACTGTAATGATGAGAATGCAAGAGAGACAGCCTAATGTAAACATTTACTTAAATCCTGTTTATGACTGCAAAACAAATGGTCTTTGTTTGCTCTTTAAAAATAACAACTTCGGCAGCACGTAAAATCAAATGGTGCAGACATCCCTGAGATAGTAGTGCATAAAATGTGCATTTATAAAGAGTGAAAACCTCCATTGTTATGTGGAACGTAGGGCCATCACTTCACAAGACCCACATCATTTCAATCAGAGACAATCCAATCACAGGCATTCTTATTGCAATCAGGCAGAAAGTGGCTAGGACCTGGGAAAGAAGTGAGCTGCTGCTTTAGAGAATTTCAGATCTGTTGAACTACAGGGAACCAAATCATGTCTGTATGAAATTCTGATTAGAACAACTTTACAGAGTCAAATGTAGAGAGCACAAAACACATAATTTAGCGTTACATTTTAAGTGAAGAACACCATGCAAAGATGTCAAAGCTTTGTCAAGGGATTATGTAGATTAATTTAAGGCCCTTGTAGTAATCCATTCTTATCAGTTGTATTCAAAGAGGTACAAATTGGAATTGGAATGGCTGACAAAGTTGCACAAGTGATGTACTTAAGAGCAAGAAGGACTACTAAACAGAAAGTATAACAAAGTAGTCTTCACATTTGTTTCTCACTCAATGGTTAAGCCTTCTGCAGCACTTCTGTAAATGTTGGTTTGAGGAAAATTTATACTTTGCTAAAATAAATGTTACTTTTACTACTAAGTGCAGCAGAATATTACACAAACCTCCACTTGACGACAAAGAAAAACACAGTATGATAAAAAAATATCATTACCACACAACGCGATAGGGAGTCAACTGAAAGCAGGCATTTCCAAAGGGGTTTAGGAGGATTACACGTGTGCTGAGGGCAGGACAATGGGAATGAAGGGGGAGAGAGATAATGAAAGCCAGAGAGGGCTCATCAGAACAGGGCCAGACCTTCAGGTAGCAGCTCAGACTTCCCTCCAACGCTCCATGGGCCAAGGTTATAGCTCTGCTGGCTAATTGATCTGCAGTGTTTTAATGTGACTGAGAATGAGCTGTTCTCGTTACGCTAATAGGGCGGAATTAATCTGATGGCAGCAACCAGTCGTGAGTGCCTGTCATGTTCCTCACGACTTCCATTTTACATGAATAACGAGTCTACCTGGCCTCTTGAATTCTGGAGCCGCACGAAGAAATCTTCCCTCCCTTAACCCCAGTGTGGGGACGTAGCGCATGAGGAAGGTGACTTTCATGGAACAGCAGAGGGCTGACTCAAGCAGTCCTGGGCTTAGGCAGGCCACAGGAGTCTCCTCATAACCCAGCCTGTCTATATGGTGAGAGCAGAGGGGTTTTATACATAGCAGCGGCATAATGGGCTTGAGACAGATATTATTATCTCTGTGACTCAGGATAGAATAATCTGCCTCGTCTTGCTTTATTCAGATAAATATCATTTTTCACTCCGATACATTTTCTGTTCATGGTTAATGCATGCTGTCTTCTGTTGACAGATTTAGAAAGTCAAACTGTATTTTGGGTCAAGCTTCAAGTTCACTAAACTACTGTATAAATATGGCATAGTAATTATAGTTTGGAGCGAACCATGCAATGGTTAGTCATCTTCAATTTTTAATCTGCTGGACAAAAAACAACACAAAATGGAATTATACAAACATCTTTTAATTTCTGCTATAAAAGAGGCAATATTCAGCCCCTGTCACCTGAAATTTCAGTGAGAGCATTTATACATAAATTTGTTTCAACATTCAAAAATGACAATACTTTTAACACATTGGTCTCCCTATTTCAGGGCACAAAAATTATTCAGACAACTGGCATCTGTTTAGTCATACGTGTTCTGTCACATCATTTGCTGTCAGTCTAGTCCTGATTTCAAGCTTTGCGTTTTCCTGTGGAGTCTGCTATTGCTTTCTATCAACATTAGGACCAAAGAGGCATTAATGAATGTCAAAGATGGCAAAATGCCAAAAATAGCAGAAATATATGCTACATTTTAGGCTTTAAAACATTTTTTTTGCAACATAATTAATAAGAATTGCAAATGCAGTTGAAGGCCAAGGAATACTTCAAAATAGGGTTATAAATGAATGCTAACTTTCTGACATATCAAGAACTATAAAGAAGTTAGGTGTAGATGTGGACCAGAAGACTTCACCAGCAGAACAACAGAGGCTAGACTGCAAACCACTATTAAGCCTCAAAAAAAGGATGGCCCAATAAGTTTGCTAAAATAAACAGCCTGCATAGTTCTGGAGAAGGGTATTATGAACGGATAAGACAAAAATATCCTGTACCAGGGTGATGGCAAGTGGGAATTATGGAGAAAAAAACTTAACTGTTCGACATCCACAACAGCAATTACCCTAGCCTAGTCGTTATTCTAATAGTAAAACTGTTGACTTCTGTTTCAGCCATAGATAAGTCTTTTATATGTTGCCAGCGACACTTTGTGTCTAAAAAGATATACTTCCAAAAAACTAATTTTACACGTAAAATAAGCTTTTTGACACATCAGGACTCATACTGCATGTCACTAAATCATTCAATGTGTGCATAATTTGTTTTACATAGTGGTTACTCCATCACATGCAATTTATGATACAGTAATTCACTATGATGTGGGTAAAATTGTCTCGCAAACTTGCCGCTGTATGGGAGGGCAGACCCCGCCTTGCTTTCTTAGGCTCTGGAAATGGTCATTGTTTTTAAGCTGGTTTTAAGGAATGAATGCACTGATGTGTGATCCTCTTATTAGAGAAGATAAATTAACATTTAAACTATATCAGCAAACTGTCTGTACTGTACCAAAACAGGCAATACACCAGGCTTGTGCCAATGTGTTGTTCAGATTAATTTAGTATTTTTCCTACTATACTGAACAAAAATATAAATGCAACATGCCACAGTTTCTGAGGTTTTACTACATTACAGTTCATAGAAGGAAATCAGTCAATTGACATAAAATCATTAGGACCTAATCTATTTTACATGACTGGTAATACAAATATTCACATATGAAAATGTCCACCTAAAAGTAAAAATAAAAATAAGCACTATAGACAAAGGAATAAACAGTGATTCAAATCGAATGACACAGGTTAGATGGATTTAGAGGGTGCAGCTCAGAGAGCAAATTGTTGCCAAGACCACAAAGGTGGACTGGCCAAGTCAAGCTCCTGATGTTTATTGTTTAAATCCAAGTGAACACGCCTTTCAATTGCTGATGATGAGACTTAAGGCAAAAAGACATCAAAACAAACTGTAGATGACCGCAGTACAGGGCCTGGCAGAGTATCACCAGGAAAGTTATGCAACATCTGTTGAGGTCAATGGGTTACCCACTTCATTATAATATCACTAATAAAATTTATATATATAGTTCTAAAAAAAATGTAATTAAGACCATAAAATCACAAGGAATGGTGTTAAATTGACAAAATATGTTCCTAAATAAATACAGACAATTGAGTCTCGTCTCCAAGCGGCCTACTGCAGGGTGGTCCGGTAGTCTATGTGCGAATAATACTGCAATAATTCTTGTAACAAGCTTATTTGTGGAGTGCATATTTGTTTTACTAATTATTATGATTATCTTCTGGTCCCCTACTATATGCTCCAACAGAAATGCGTCATTCAGCTAAATCTAGTTGCCTTCCCCTGCTTAAGTAATTCCTACAGCAAGTCTCCTTGACACATTATAACACACTCCACAGTGATAAAAGAGAACCTGAAGGTACTGTCTTACTTTCTTTTTTTCTCTGAATTTGACAGGTAGGGAAACAGATCACCCGGGCATGACAGCTAATGTCTGAATGACAGCTCATCATATCCATATAATATATTTCCCAATGCAAGCCAAAGTCCTCCAGTCTTCAGTCAAGGTACTGTACTATGAAGCTTGGTAATGCCTACAGGGTCTTTGTCAGTCTTACCACGGTTGTCCATCATTTATCCTACCTTTTAACAAAAACGGCTTCAAAGGGGGAATTCTCTGTGTCTGTCTGGCTGCATAATGAGTACCGGAACTAAAGTTGTCCAATGCCTTGCTGCAAAAAAAATGCATTTAAGTCACTTAAAAGGCATTGTATGGGACAATTCTTTGTGTTCAGTGCCACACGTTTGAGATATTACCTCAATAAAAACACGTGACCCTATCCCCAGCTCTTCAATAGTTCTGTATTCACTTTATATCTTTGTGCCTGCATGTGTGTTTCTGTCTCTTTAGGGTTTAGGGCTCGGACTGAGCTAGGTGTTTGGATCTCTCTGCAGAGTTTTCTAGCACCTCCCACTGTTCTCCTGGTTTAGTGTGACATCGTTTTGAAAGGTCAGGAATGTAGGGATTAACCTGAAGAGATTTGTCTTTTGCTGCCATACCGAGGTAGTGTCCTTGAAATTCACAAGGACACGTTGTGGTGGTAGTGGATGCCGCGGTTGTGTTCTAGCCCTGTCAGCGCTATATCACTGAGTGAGGCCATGACAAACCATTTAGAACAATGAAATGGTGATTTGTGCCTGACAATTCTATTAATGAGCATTATAAATATCTCTGTTGTTAATAAAGCGCCATAATTCACTCGGCAAGCGTCCCCTGGCAGAGCTCAGAGTTCTGCCTCACATTGTGGTAGCGGTCACATTGAAAGACAAGTGAGAAAAACTCAAGAGTGAAAAGCAAAATTGTGTTTCAGTCAATGCAATGCATCATTGCAGACACTGCTTACCATTTGTTGAATTTTATTTTACCCAAATACTGACAGGTCTATTTCTCTCCAGTTTAAAAAAACAGGCCTAGCAAAAGACATGTAATTAGTGGAACAATAAACCCCGATAAGCCATGCTAGAGAACCCAGTGAAACTCTCTCCCTCTGTGTGTGTCTGTGTGTGACGATGGCTATGGGCAGGGAGATCTGGCTCCCTTTCGTCTGTACAGCAGACAGTAATGAAAGTCA
>JACXGI010001517.1:15967-57994 GCA_016801175.1 Esox masquinongy
CCCCCCCCCCCCCAAACTGGAGCATTCATTGGGCGACACGCTGTCCAAACTTATTTAGCTCCTGCCACACACATTTTATTCATTTATGCATTTCATTTCTAATTTCTTATAATCCGCAGATAACCTTCTTTTGGGCTCAAATACCACACACATCAAGATACTGACCCATTTTGTCAGTTACTGGAATTAAAGCACAAATACAAAATTGCCTGGAGCAAGGAAAGGCAAGAATAAAAACATACTAAATAAAGTCAGGTCTAAGTAAAGTTAGCAAGTCATTTAAAATGTACTCAGCAGCCCGTAAGAATATACCTCAAAAAGGTGCCTTCTGCAGTTAGTCAATACAGGTTGTAAATCTGCCAGTCTGAAACAGATAGAGATTATCTGACAACACTATTCCAGGGAATCAATTAATGTGCATTTCACCAAGATTGCTTTGTACGGTTTAAAAAGATCTCTAAGCCTGGTTACCAAAGGTAAATAAAATAACAGAAAAGGCCTGGCATCTGCGCTGCCAGCTGATATATACTATTTGCATTAGAAATGAACAGCATTCAGCAAAGCTTCCTGAGGAGAATTCAGAAAAGCATCTCAGAAGTTGCCACAGGGGGAGCCATTGATGTTTATATGTTCGCATTACAGCTCCAAAGGGCGTGTCTGTGTGTTTATATGTGCTTATGTTTGTGTGTCTGTGCATATACTCCTCTGGAGAGCAGCTTGGCATTGCCTGTGTTGATGCTGGTCCAGAGAGTTTACATAGAGGTTATTGCACAATTACATTATTGTGATTATTACTGGCCCATACGGCTGCTTAAAAAAAACAGTCATGACTTCAGCATTACAATGCATCCATGTCAATGTTCTAAAATAGTACTGTGCCAGGTAAATATCACGTTAACTCCGAATGGCAAGAATTTAATGGGTTACAAATACTATATCACCAAATCTCTTTGATGCTCCTCTCCTGTTCCAGCTAGTATTCCCACAACACTCACTTCAGCTCTCCACCTCCACAGATGCTAGCACAGCTCTGTTTTGCACCGGGTGAGGACCCTTCACACGGCTGCCTGGTGAAATAAAGAAATAACTGCCTTGAGAAGACTTAGGATGACTGACAGACGGCAAACACAACCATGTGTACCTTGGGCAGCTACTTGAACACTTTCAGATAGAATACCATTACCAGCGGTGGTAAGTGAGTTTGACAGCGGGATGAAAAAGGAGGCAGCGCCAGGTTTCTGAGGGCCAGCTGCAGCCTACACAATACCCTGCACCCTCTCCTTTCCCAACTCTGGAGCTCTGGCAGAGGAGCTGAGTCCACGCCATATGTGAGCCCTGCGCCGATGCTGGACTGGGCACTGAGCCTGCTCTGCTGCTGTCACTGAGTGGACCTGGCTGAGGCCCATTCTCACCGGAACTACAGGGCATTCAGAGGGATGTTGGACTTCATGATGTGTTTTCCAATCAGCCTGTTTGTAGTACAGCAGCCATTATGGGGAGAACTGATTCCTCAATACAAAATGCCAATGATGCTACAGAAAGCAGTGTTCGTAGTTATGTCAGGATGTAGTTGGACTGTATATTGCCTTAATGTTGCTTTAGACACAAAAGATGGTGATGATGATCATCAGGGTACTCCCAAATTGAACACTTGTAACATGTAGCCTTCTTTCCCTTAACTGAATACCATTATATACTCTCTTATATAATATATTTATATACATTATATTATCTGTTCCTGTGCTATTATCTGAGATGGTCACCACCCACTGTTGATAATTGCATGACAACTTTGTGTAGATGTTGTGTATTCCATTGCTATATTTTGCCTATCAATAGCATCAACATTACACCAAGTATAATTCTTTGTACATTTACTTAGTGATACAAGGTGATCCTCTTCAGGAATGACACCAACAATTTAAAAACCTAGATCTAATTGTAACTTGTCGTTAAAAAAAACGGGGGCTCGAATTAGATACGTTTACATTTAGGTAATTTAGCAAACACTGTTATTCAGAATGACTTACAGTAGTGGGTGCATACATTTTAATAATTCAGCATGTTGTTTGTACTTGCACCCCCCACCCGTGGGAATCAGGCCCCCGACCCTGGCGTTGTATGGGCAAGACTGCCGACTGAGCTACACAGGAGGATGTAGCGGTCACCTTGTATGGTTTTAACAATAGAGTCACTACATCTTTCCCTCCTTCTCTCTCTCTCTGTTTCCTGCTTTCTGACACAAACTGTTTTCCCTTGGCTGCCACAGACCATCATCCTGCTCCAGTGAGAGCTCCAGCATGCAGACCAAGCTAAAATGCCAGTCACAGAAAAAGACTGAAATAGTTCTTTTCAACAACATGTCAGAGAGGGAGAGAGAGAAAGCGCATCTTACATAAGCAAAACAGTTTTACATACTGTACTGTTTCAAGGAATACTCACGCCAACAGTTTCTTACAGGAAAAAAAACAAACAAAGTACACAGACAACAATCCAAGCAGTCAGATGTTGAAAGTGGAATTTTGAGGCATGTATCCTACTGGGAATATTACATCAGGCCGAAGCGCAAAACAGCACTGGATCCACTTGTTGTCATTGTCCCCTGTCACTTGTATCTCAGCTGAACCAATGTTTTTTAGAATTTTTTTGTTAATATTTCCAATCTAAATGAATCACAACTGGCAAGAGGTGACCCACTTGCTAATGAGCCATAAGCGCCGTAGCGTATTTATGTGTGTTTATTCCCAGACAGCAGACACTTAATAAGCTTGCTGAATTAAGCATCAACTCTAGTTGTCACGCAGACAGACTGCTGTGAGTCCTCATGAAGCTGTCCGTCTGTTACCTCCAAGCCTTGGCCCAGCTCTCCCGCTTCACTTTTCCGCTCTCCTGTTTTTCCTCTCTACGGTATTAAATTCGCCAGCTGAGAAGGTGACCTGGCTGCTTTGCCGTAAAGAGCAACGGGGAGAGTGGTGGTGAGTGGGGAGCGGGTGGCTGCTGGTTCAGCAGAACGTGAGTTGCTCTCTCCCCCATCTTTGGTGCCAGCATCTGGGGAGCCCAAGGGCGAGCGCTCAGCTGTCCCCTCCTCCCCATGCAACGGCCCGCCGCGCCCAACCCTGCCTGCTACACAAGCACGGCAGCAGAATACGGCACACAGATCGACTTGCCGCCGCCACCAAACACTCAGCTTCCATGCGCACTCTTGCTGAATGCCGGGAATGTGCAAAAGCCTCACTCCCACAAATCACTGCCTTCACACTAAACAGCTCCCTTGGGCAAGGAGGAAATAAATATGTTTCCTGACGCCAGAGTTTGTGACAGAACCTCGTACTGAGTGTTACAAAGTTTGGCAGCAGCAACTATGAGCCGTAAGTGTAAGTGCATTCCCACAATATGCTGCGGTATCAGAAGACGATGCTGCCTGACAGCACCTTTAATATCTCTGCATTTATTACTGTTCGTGGAAATGCTCTTGGCTACTTCAGAGATGAAGATGTTTCTCTTTCAGTCCATACAGCTATGGCAAAACTAGGATTGTGTAAGTAGCACAGTTTTCTGTGTCAAATTAAAAGAGTAATTCAATCGTGAAAGTATTGGAAACACCACTAATAATAGTTTTTGTGTTAAACTACTAGCTATTAGTTCACTACAGTACCTACTTTTCTACTTGCCAGAATCAGCTATGCAAATGTTATTTTGCATTAGGCATATATGAATGTTGTTCTGAGTCACATAAAAGATAGAAGCCTGGCACTGCCTGTTTGGCTCCCAGAGGAGGTTGAGTCACACACCGCATACTTTGAGAAGATGGGACTTGCAGGACAAGTCTGCCATGTCAAGGTTGACTGTGTGCAGAAGGAAGCAAACCAAACCAGCAGAGCAGTTCACTCTTCTAATCAAATCAAATAGGGAAGAAGGTTTTGAGGGAGATGTAATTTCAGAGGACCAAAAACAGCAGCCTAAAATGCTCCTGATCACATTATCCGGCCATCACGAAATAGGATTTCTCCACTGCGACTGCAGTGAATGCCCATTACAAATTACTTAAGCACTGCAGACCAGTAACTCAATATGTGGGAGGGGTGCTGGGTGGTGGGGAGATCGATACATATCAGTAATAATGATATCTCTTTTCCTTCCCCCCAACCTTTTCACTAGGGTTCCTCCCTTTATAAAGCAAGCAACTGACATGAATCATTCCACGTTGTTCTCAGCTCGATAATATTATTAACAGCAGGGAGGGAAAAATAAATAAATAAATGATTTGATGCAATGATCTTAAGCCGAGCCTGACAAGCCACGTCTAAATTGCTGAAGGCAGCAGCAGGTAACGGGTGTCAATTAGTTAAAAGGTCTCGGTGCGAGTGCACTTGTTAGCAGACGAAAAAAACACAGGTGACGACACTGTCTTACTTGCCCTATACGTATGTCATCCATCACAAGAAAATAAACCACACAAGACTTCATCAGTTCATAGCGTTACATTCGGAAAGTGTGAAATCCACATTATGTAAATTGGTGGTAGAAGCAAGAAGGAATAACATAAAAAAAATAAAAAATAAAAAACTTTTTGCGAGGTCTTTGTTGCTTTTCAATTGTGGTTGTTTTTTCAGAGTGGTTGTTTTATAGATGAAGTCTCAGCAGGTAGTGTGCAATGCGGTGCCCGCTGCCTGAGGGTGCCTGAGGGTGTCTGAGGCTCTGTGGCTCTGGTACAGCGGGGCCCCTCTGCTCAGGTGGGCATCCATTATTCTCTGCCAGTTCCACCTGATTTCATTTGGTTCGGGTGGAACAAACAGGCAGTTGGGATGTAGCTAGCATCGAGCTGGGAGCTCGTTGTCAGAAAAGTGTGAAGTGGAGGGGGTGGGAGAGACTGCCAGCATCTGCTACTTCATTAGTTGGTGAGTCTAAAGAAGCACTGCTGCAACACAGGCTGACAAGAGAATGAAGAAATATCCACCTGGAGTCAAATGCGGAGCCAGAGATGCTCCATTTGTCACCATGAGAGCTTGCAAACTCCAGAGGAAGTTGTGGGAGGAGCACAAGCGGATGGGAGTCAGCGTGGGAGCGAGAGAGGAGCCACTCTATTCTATCTATCACACCACATCGAGAACACTCTGACACTTAAAAACACAACTTCATGGATGTTCATTAAGAGAAACCACATGGAAAACATTTTACCAGCCCTAAGTATCTTTAAGCGCTAGAGACAAGTGAATAAGTCGGCGAAAAGTGTCCTTTAATTCCCAAGAACTTCAAATTTGTAATCCAGAAGTTGGTCCTAAGAAGTCGGGTTAGAAGTGTTTCTCAGAGTTAAGAAATGGTTTAAAACAGCACTTATCGAGGTCCCTGTGAAGAGGGTGCAATGAGTCTCCCCTTGTCAGAGTGCTAAAGGAGGATAATCCTTGACTAGAAGGCTACCTATCAGCCGTGGTCAAGGATGAGGTCTAAGGGGCCCTTCATTTGCCCTGAAGAATCTCTGCTGTCTGATGTGCTAGCCTCTACAGGACACAGACTTGACTGACAGAGTAGACAAAGGGGAAAGTTCTGCATTGATCTTCACATTTTTCAAAATGTCTAGCCTAAGTGATACTGTCAGGAAACTCATACATAATGCATAACAAGGCGAACAATTTAACTTAGTTATTTAAAGTTATTGTTCGGAGAACATTAGCTCTAACTGTGGTGTGCTTTCATGGTGACGATGTTATGCCAGATATATACGAACTCTGGAACCCCGGTGTCTGTCTGCTTCATTAGAAGGAGATATGTTATGATTCATCAAAGGACTTGGACTGTGCTCCAGCTGGTCCCTTACAATTGTTTCTTAAAGTTATATCAAAGCAAGAGCGTCAACCAATAGCCAGACCAAAGTAGGGATACAACAACAGTTCAGGCAATGATGAGTGTTAGTATAAGAACTGGCCGTACCAAATGATATTACAAATAGGCCTCTTGCACAGCAGACGGCTAGAGAACGGAAGGGTGGCCAATAGGCTGTCTGGGATCCTAGAGACGAACTCAGATAATAGACTATTGGGATTAAATATTGGCTGGGGCTTCAGGTGGAGGGTGGTGAATTGGGTTGCAATGCATCACACTCAGGGCCCTCTCTCTCTCCGCCCTGTCACAGCATTGGGCCACGTTCCTAAACATTCCCCTCCATCCATTTCTGTTAGCAGCTCTCCTACTCAAAGATTGACCCGAGCTTTGAGGGTGATCTCCTGCTGAAACTATCTGAAAAAAAGAAAAAAAATATGAAGGCATTGTGTGGCGCATTTTTACGTAATTACTTGGCATTTCAATCGAAATACCAGCTAAAGTGTGTGTGCATGCTAAATGGTGTCTTCGCCAATTGATTCTTCTAACTGGTAATTAAATGTAATCACTGCAATGACAAAGAAAGGTTTTTTGCTCAAAATATCCCATATACAAATCTTCAATTCACATTACTTTTCAGAAGGTGATACTGGGGGGAGGCATAATCACATTGACTGCGGTACAATACAGTTGATTACTTCTGATGAGAAACTGTGGCATTATAATCAGCCTAGAAAAGGCATGGGCATTTTTCTTTGTCCTTTACAGAGTCACTTATTAGCCTGTCTACAAAATTCTCTCCCACCATAAGCGCAGGCTTTGGTCCTTACTACAGCAACCATGCAATCCCACCTACCTGAGCCTATAGGCCTATTATGACTAAAAAAAGTAACGTGTAGAGATGTCCCATGGATGTATAATACTAGCATTACTTATGATTATTCTCCAGTTATCAACACTGTACCTGTCTTGCCAATCGGTTTGTGTACAATAACAAAAATTTGAAACAAAAATCCCCTAAACACAACAGTCAGTCCTTCAGAAATGTTCTACAGTCCTTCTAACGGGAGTGCAGGTGACAGCCGCGCCAGCAATCTGTTCATTTCTCGCGCACCTTCCCTTTGTTGTAAATAAAACATTATTTCAGATGTTCAATTAAGATAAGAACCCGTAATTTAAGACCTCAGTCAACGTACGACTATCATTATTCAGCCCGTAGCTTAGGCCCTGCTTCAGCTCCCAGACAATTACTCAGGGTCCCCAGCAACCCAGTGAAATTGCAGTCAATTTCTGTAGCACTCATTTGCTTAACGGAGAGAAAATGAGGGGAGGTGAATCGGAGCGCTGAGGTATGTAGGAACAGGGGAGCCGGATTGTAAACTAGCTTAATCCGAAGGGACCTTCAACACGAACTACAGTGGTGAGCGTTTTAGCAAACTCAACCCCAGTCGACTTGCCTCGACAAAATACATCAAGTCCTTGACAGGAAAAAAGCTTCTATGCTCCCATCTGATTCCACGACTTTCTGTTTGTACTTTGTTACAGCAGCAGATACAAGATAAGATAAACACTGCAGTATCTGTGCCCTGCATCTGTTTTGTTCACAAAGTGCACTTTCCAATTCTAGAGATGACCTTCACAAAAGGTTGCCACCTAGTAAGCAAGGGGAAGTCTTGAGCACGTCCAGAGGACAATGACAGAACCTCCTGACGTTCCGTGGACGTCCCAATGACACATTTTTGTCTGTAGGGCAGAAACTAAAGTTCCCGTTTAATGCCAAATACTTGAGGATTTCCTGACCATTTAACTAGAATCCATATGGCATGCTAGCTGGACCCATTCCTGATTGATCTTCCCATGCATAGAAGTATCAAAGTGTTTTTTTCATTGAGATGTAGAAAATGCAAGACCCCTGAAGATTGGCCTAGAGAGAGTTGGTTGACGTACCAGCCTGAGTGCGGGTGGGGGGGTGAAAGCTTAGCTGGACTGTAAAGCTAGCAGTGTAATTGCACTTGCCTCTGGGGGAAGATGAGCTGCCTAGCCTTTCCTTTCGACTGGCTCTCACACCACCTCCAGACTCCCCATGGAACAGTGTGAACCTAGAGACTGGGATTTCCTCTGAAGTCATTGGCCCCTAATGCCCCTGGACTCAGCTGACATGCAGAGTGAGAAAAAACACTGTATACCCTGTGGTAACACTATGGGACTATTTACAACTGAGGTCTGTGTGGCTTTAAATCGAGGCAGGAAAGGGAGGGTCACCACTGCAAAAAGGGCTTCAATCAGTATGTCTACAATAGCTGTAACATTAACAACCTTATGCCTAACAAAAGGTTGTATCCAGGCTACAAAACACAGCACATATGAGCCTGGCGCAACAACCATTCAAAATGGGCCTTACATGTTTAGATTTTGCCTTGTTAAAATACTGCAAGACTTGTCTTCAAATAGAGCTTTTTTTCTGGTCATGTAAACATCAAGGGACTTGAACCAGCCACTTCAAATTACGAAACAGAATGTAGTAACATTTTATCACAAAGAACAAGTTTTAATGAAGCTGTAGCCTAACTGATTTGTTCTGCCCTGAGTCAGTGCTGCGCTGTACGCTAAGCTGTCCCACAAAATGTCCCACAATGTTAAAATTGTGGTGATTGGTGCTTGGGTACACAAGATAAATAGGTAGAAAATGTTGTAGATGATTAGTTGTTAGTCTAAGCCAATTGGGGCAATGCCTATCACACCTAAACTTTATTATTGGGTAATTAAGGTAATAAATGTCAGAATGGTTCACCAGATCTTCACTGTATTTGGGCAAAAGTGTCTGGGAATGAGAATAGCCTTACACTAAACCTAAATTAACCAAAAAGTAGCCACTTAAACCAGACCTGGCTTGTCGCTAGGTTTTTTTCAAAACACGTTAACCCAATCAAATTCATTGCTTGGGCTAATGCCTCAAAACACGTTAATCCAATTAAATGCATTGCTTGGGAGGGGTTTATACAGGTGTTCATGAGGATAATGCTTTCATTGCAACAGTAGCTAGCGAAGTGAAGATAGCAGCAAAATCGCCTAAAAAACCCCCATTAAACACATGTGGATGTACAGTTGAGAATTGGTAATATATGTACTATTTGTAAAGAAAGCAGACAAAACACATCTTTTATTTCTTATGGGATACACATTCAACTGTAGGTCATAACAGAATGGCACAATCATAAAACAAAACATGGCAACAACCAAAAAAATGACCTGACCCTGTTCAAATGTCTGCATACCCTTAGTTCTTAATACGCAATACTATTGCCCCCTTTAGCATCAATGACAGTCTCTTGTAATTGTTGTCTATGAGGCCCCAATTCTTACAGGTGGTATAGCTGCCCATACGTCTTGACAAAATGCCTCCAAGTCATGCAAAGTCTTTGGTCGTCTGTCATGAACCACACGTTTGAGATCTCCCCAGAGTGGCTCGATGATTTTAAGGTCAGAGGACTGTGATGGCCACTCCAGAACCTTCACCTTTTTCTGCTGTAACCACTGGAGGGTCAACTTGGCTTAGGGTCACTGTCGTGCTGGAAAGTCCAAGAGTGTCCCATGCGCGGCTTTCGTGCAGAATAATGAAAATTGCCTGCCAGTATCTTCTTGTAACATGCTACATTCATCTTGCCATCAATTTTCACAAGATTCCCTATGCCTTTAGAGCTCACACACCCCCAAAACATCAGTGAGCCACCACCATGCTTCACAGTGGGGATGGTATTCTGTTTACTATAGGCCTTGCTGACCCCTCTCCAAACATAGTGATTATGGTTGTGACCATAAAGCTCTATTTTGGTCTCGTCACTCTAGATTACAGTGTGCCAGAAGCTGTGAGGTGTGTCAAGGTGTTGTCGGGCATATTGTAACCGGCATTTTTTGTGGCATTGGCGCAGTAAAGTCTTCTTTCTGGCAACTCGAAGATGCAGCTCATTTTTGTTTAAGTATCTTCGTATTGTGCTCCTTGAAACAACCACACCGTCTTTTTCCAGAGCAGCCTGTATTTCTCCTGAGGTTACCTGTGGGTTTTTCTTTGTATCCCAAACAATTCTTCGGGCAGTTTTGGCTGAAATCTTTCTTGGTCTACCTGACCTTGGCTTGGTATCAAGAGATCCCTGAATTTTCTACTTCGTAATAAGTGATTAAACATTACTGACTGGCATTTGCAAAGCTTTGGATATCTTTTTATATCCTTTTCCATCTTTATAAAGTTCCATTACCTTGTTACGCAGGTCTTTTGACAGTTCTTTTCTGCTCCCCATGGCTCAGTATCTAGCCTGCTCAGTGCATCCACGTGAGAGCTAACAAACTCATTGACTATTTATACAAAGACATTAATTGCAATTTAAAAAGCCACAGCTCAGGGAAATTTACCTTTAATTGCCATTTTCACCTGTGTGTGTCACCTTGTGTGTCTTTAACAAGGGTATGTAAACATTTGATCAGGGCCATTTGGGTGATTTCTCTTATCATTATGATTTAAAAAAGAGCTAAACAACTATGTGATAATAAATGGCTTCATATGATCACAATCCTTAAATAAAAGCAAGTTTTTTTGCATGATCAGTCATATTTTCCAAATCAATGCCAAAATGTCACAATTTCTGCCAGGGTATGCAAACTTATGAGCTCAACTGTATGTCACATTTGTGGTGAAGGTTATGTTTGTTCTTTGAGAAACAAACATAACCTTTTCCTAGGAAAACCATTGTAATTGCGAGCAGACTATACACTCGCTTTAGAATAGGACCGGTAATGCTGAATGATGGGTTTTCTTATGTGGTATGTGGCTCCTGTAGCAATCTTCTGCTAAAATATAAAAGAAGTGTGGATAAGGTAGAAAAAAATAGCAGCTTTGTGAGGGAAAAAGCAAATTCTAAATAAATGGGCATTAACAGAATTGTTTCCCTTTCTCGTTCCAATGTCGCAATGCTATTATTGGTGGAAAAGAAATGTCATGCCCAGGTCATTCCAGAATCACCTCTGATTTTCCTGTAATCTGGTGTCAACGGATTGACTGGATTCATTAAGGCTATTCCCCCAGTACAAATTACTGGTATAAAAAAAGGGCAGACATTTGGAGGCACTTTAAATATCACATACCGTAGACTCAAACAAGACGGAATTCAACATTTCCACTGGCGAACACACTGTTTGCAACCACAAGTTGAGGGAAAAATACAACAAACATCAAAACACATCTGAAAGTGCATCATCCCAAATTCCCAATATATACAAACAGGTAAAATCAGTGCTGTGGTGACTGGAAAAGTGGGTATACCCTAACTTGTCAGCTACAGTATCTAAATGTTTTTGAATCTTCTGTTCCCCTTGTTCTTACATTTCAAACTGATATTTCCATGCATGTCAATAAAACTACTCAAACGATAATTCGTGTGCAGTATGCATTTCGTACTGGCTAATAACATTTCGGAAATTTCATGGGCATCCATACTATGCACAACGCTGTGCTTAAGATGATAATAAATAATAGTGGGCTATATCGACATTGTGTCACAGTCAAGGAGGCAGGAAGCAGAGTTGAGGGGAAACATCCTTTTAATGGTCTTCTTTACCATACCGAACAGAAAACAATAAAAGGAGGCAAACCGCAAACCAAGTGCAAACACAAACAATGAACGACAACTGAAAGCAAAACAAGGGCAACTTAAATAGGGTCCCCAATTAGAGGCAACGCAGCGCAGCCAGAGCGGAGGGAGGCTCTGCCCCCACAGCAGGACAGGGTGCCAGAGCGTAAGGAGGAGGCTTCGCCCCCGAAGCAGGACGGGGCGCCGGAGCGGAGGGAGGAGGCTCAACACAACTGGCACAACCAATGGTCCACCAACCAAGGAAAACAAGGGCAACTTAAATAGGGTCCCCAATTAGAGGTAACATGGAGCAGCTGCCTCTAATCGGGGCCAACCAAAACGAGGCGCATAGAGATGCCTAGAGGCCCCAGCCAAGACCTGACACATTTTAAACTAAACATTCTAAAATGTTCCATCAGCCTTACTTAATATTGTGTATAACTCTCATAAACTATTTTGACATGTATTAGTATGTATTAGTATTAAGGAGTATATATGCAAAAAAGTGTAGCCCCACTACAAGATTAATAATGAAGCTAGTTTGCTACAATATGTTGTTAGAGTTGTTATATTCACAGAAGTTAGATGTGAGAATATTTGTTTTTAGTTTCCACTCGATTCTTGGGGCGCCTGTAGGGAGGTTTCCTACCGAGATGTCATTGCTAATCGTCCAGTGGTTGTTTAAGGGGGAGGGGGTTGCGCTCACTGTGATTGCCACATTTTTAGACATTGCTGTGGAGTAAAGTTTGTAAGCCCTCAGGGGCCCCCATGGCCTGGGGCCCCAAGCAGTTGCCTGCCTTACCTGTTCAAAAGCTACGCGTCTGGTTCTGTGGAACTGAATCTACAACGTGCGCGTAGTCTGCAGCACAATAAGTGTTGTACAGTCAAATGTTTTGGAAACTATAGGAAAATGACTGGCATACCGTAACTCTGCGGTTCACATGTGAGTATTGAACCGTAGGGGAGTATTGAACCGTAGCGGTGACGTACACACAATGGTAACCAACACTGACTTAGTGTTGGTTACCATGGTAACAACAATGCTCTGGCGAAGCTAGGTTGTATGTCGTCTAAAAATTACTTTACAGATGTTGTATGTTTTTGTTAATCAAATAAAAATGAAAGCCATGTAATTTTTTTTTCTCTGTGTTCATTTTAAATAATGTAGTTGTCTAGGTAAGCAGATTATTTGCAATTCTAATCTGTTTGCAATATTATTCTTGTTATAATTATTAGGCTATATTGTTAAAATATAAAAACAAAATCATACATGACGATTGCCATTCAATTAACAACATGACTTGCTGCGCAGGTGCGAAGCTAGCCAGTCAAACCAGTATAAATTCCAATATTATAAACCCACTCTCCTTTTGCATCCATATAACACCTGATAACACCTGATAAGTACACAATGGCACCAACATTCCTCCACGCTGCATTTTTTTTGGTTTATGTCCCTGTAGGCCTGTAGAGTGCAAGTTAAATTGTATAATTCCGGGAAATCCGAAACAGCAATAATTAATTTATCCTTTTTTTCCTCTCATATATCGATGTTGTGAATGAATGAGTGTAAGTTGGTTGACAAGATGAACACTGTTCATTGTTCGACATGGGAGGCAGTCACTCAACAGTTTAACTAATATCTACTTTTAGCGCCTCAAACTGCAAGATTGTGAGCACAAAAACCTGCAATGCTCATGGGACTGAGCACCACAACGCAAGAAAAACTGCTTGTGTTTTGTCGCCCATCGCACTATTCCAAATGAAAGTCTATGAGACTTTCACCGCCACCGTGGCCCATCTGTAGGTGTACGTTTCCAGACCTCCAAGGAAGCCAGACAAGATTGGAGGTGTGGCCTCACGAGACTAAGTGAAAAGCAAATGTGTGTTCATAATTATGCTGTAGAATCTGACTTTGTGGTTACAGAGTATCAGTAGTGTATCAGTTTTTGCCAATAAACACTATTAATTTACTATTTTGAATACAAACGATATGAAATGAAAAAAATTCTGGTTTCACAAATGTTCCAACTTTTGACTTCGGCTCTGAAATCATACTTTGTGGCTACCTGATTTAGTGGAAACAGAGATGGGAAAATTGCTTACCAAAAAGATGTTGGTAAATAAATGTATGGTTTTCAGAAACCATTGTTGATGAGTTCTGGCAAATAAAGATTACAGTAGGCCTATATGTGAAAACTATTTCAAAGACACATTTTTAGATTTTTCCTGAACCATTTCCTTAAATCTCTTGTAGTGCTTGTGAATAAATCCACACAATTGCAGGGGAGATATTCTGAGGGTTGAGTTGCATGGTGATGGACTGAGAGATCAGCCAATTAAAAGTAGAGGGTGATCTACCAGCTATTCTTCTCCATTCAACTTCAATTCTGAGGTGCTGTGAAACCAGACAGTTAAACAGAGGAGAGCAGGCAGGTAGACAAGTTTAACCATGGTGATGAGGGAAAAGTGAACCGATTACTTGCTGATAAAAGAGGCAAATCAACTTATAAGATATGAAATATATATATATATATATATATATATATATATATATATAGGACTTTTAATAGGACTTTTTATAAAACAGGCATTTTTATGGACTTTTTATAAAACAGGCATTTCAGTAAGATTGGGGACCCATGCATTTTGAAGGTGGCTTCAATTTCACACCGCATATGAGTTGCATGTTATTCCTTAAACAGTCCAATACTACAGACCTTCAGCCTAATTATATTCAAACCCCAACTTCAGAACAATTGCAGGTTAGACCAAGATAAGAGGGCAGAACAATGTGTCACACGACTTTGGCAAAAGCACAAGAAAAAACAGGCCGCCTTTTCGCCAGATGTCTGCGTAAGCCATTGATCAGTCTGAACGATTTCATCAGTGTGATTTCTGACTGGCTAGCCCAGCCCAATCAATTATCCAGGAGTCATCCACCGTTGGGCCTGAGCCTTATGACAGGCCCAAGAGCCATGGTCATCTGAGCCGAAGTGGCCTAAATATAGCAGCCCGCTGCTCAGTCGTGAGGGTCTAACTGAGAGGGATGAGCTTGTGTCCTCCACCCTCAGCCGGACGACCTTGGACACCAACACTACACCCTTAAGAGTGTTCCCAAGCTCTGTTCCAGGAAAGCTGAGGCCCGTCATGTATCTCACTTACAGTAGCAAGAATAACTTGATGACTCAATGTTTGATACTTAAGACCTTTTCAGCTTACAACTATTCCACTAGCTTGTAAAGTAGGGGACTATTCGCAAGGGGCGATAGTTAGGCTAGTCAATAGTTGTCAGTAGATGCCTGCAGTAGGATGAGTGCAGTGACTAGAGCCGGTGAGTTTTCATTACAAGTCACTTAATCTCACAGCACTCAGAGTCAGTGCTCCCTCTTGTCAAAGCGCTTTCCCTGAGAGGTAGGTTGAGTGGGGTGTCAGTATGGGCGTTCAGCAGAATGGAGCCCTGCAATAACCGCATATCGAGCTGCAAAAAGGCACCGAGCTTCACCAAGGGTTCATGTTACATTAAAAACAAACAATAACCGATAATGGATCCATGTGGGCCCATTTCAACCTTTTAAAAGGCATGAGCTCAGAGATGGCCTGAGCGATCTTTAGCACTAATAGTTCTCTCTGAAGGCTGATCTTTTTTACCCTGAAGATCTCCCTACTCTACAGATCTCCCTACCCTAACTCCTCTACCTTCATTCTAGTGACGCAGAGATGTACATTTTTGCATTGAAGCTCTCTTCAATTCTGACTGACAAAGAAAAAAGACAGCACTTAATTGCAGAGTGAGCCCCCCAAAGCCAATATAATGGGTTTGCTTTTATTTGAAGGGTTGATATAGTGTTGTTATGATGGTGTGACAATAAACTGATGCTTTATGTTAAGCTATACAATGCTATCTTTACAACACATGGATCACAGCTAGGCTTTCATTGTAAATAAGATTTGGTTCTTACCCGACCTGTCTGGCAAATTTAAAAAAAAAACATAAATTAGCTTATCAGTTCAATAGAAGTCGGCATTCTAGTTGCAATAAAAGTTAAGAGTGGCTTGTGAGTATCACCAAACATGTTACAACATCTTGGCAACACTGAGAAAAGACATTTGATGAAAACATAATGCTCATATAATCCAACTGGGTACTCATCCAGCCCAGGTTATTTTTAATTAAGAGGGAACCTGTGTGACATAGATACAGCATTTCATCAACATCAGACGCAAAAGTGGCTCTGTTTACCAATGCTATACAGGGCTACATGTACCTCCTTGACAAAGACAGAAAAAAAGAAAACATTTGCAAAGGTTTTCTTTGAAAACAATGTTTTTTCCCCAGTGTTGCATGGGCATATGAGATTTGTTGCTTTGTCGTGTACATGCGTGTATGTGAGTGGCTCTATTGTCTTGGGAGGCTATGACACTGATAGAGTCTGCTCTGGTGTCCCTCCTGTCTCTTGAGAGACAGAGGGGTGTTCTCTCATAGTCAGTCGCTTATCTGTTTAAACCCCTCTTGAAAGTGTAATATGTTTTAAAATGATGTATCCTGACATAGTTTCTTGTGTTGTACCAAACTGGCACACGTTGGAGGTCTGAACAGTTGTCTTGCTATTGTATACCTAACTATAAGGGTCAAATACAATTTCTTAATCAAAAAACGTTGATGATTACATCATACTAAAAAAACTATTATTGCCCTTGATGACCATAGTGAATTTAACTTTATGACAGAAAAAAAGAGACATAACCAAATAATACCACTGTCAATCTAGAGGGTGAGGCCATTGTTCTCATATCTCAATTTCTCCCCACCTCCCCAAACTTTAATTTCCTCTAAAAGAAAAGGCATTATCAAAAGACAAGGTTAAAAGGAACGACCTAATTCAATAACCATTTTAGCGGTGCTATCTTAGCTCAGGAATGAAAAGACAGCAAAACTCCCTTTTGAAGATGTTGTTTGTCATGTTGTGTCATTGGGATTCAGCAGAAGTGCTGCATTGAAAGAGTGGAACTGCCACCAGCTAAATTTGAGCATAACTAGGTACAATTCCAAAAGCAGCTCAGCAGTCTTATTTCAAAAGAAAAGAAAAGGGTAAATCAACTCTGTGGGGCCCCGTTTTCTAAGGAACACCAAAAAATGCATAGAACTAACAAAAGCTTCTGCGGACGTAAATCGGTAAACAAACAGATTGTAATAGAGCTATAAAATAATAAAACACTGATTTCAATGAAACTCTCAGGGATCTGCTTAATTGTATTAACAATTCAGCCAACAAACAATATGCTTTAAATCAATGGTTTAAAGAAATGTGTTGTCTCTACAACCCTCACCTTTGGCTATGAAAAAAATGTGGTTAGGAGCCAAACTTATTCAGAGAAAGCAATTCTAAGAACAGGAGCCGGAGCTGAAATTTCAATGAGTTTTATCAAAGGCACACACTGTTTTCTTTATTGATGCATTGTTATATAGTTAAGCATTTCTGCA
This sequence comes from Esox masquinongy, assembly GCA_016801175.1. Classification (NCBI taxonomy): domain Eukaryota; kingdom Metazoa; phylum Chordata; class Actinopteri; order Esociformes; family Esocidae; genus Esox; species Esox masquinongy. The sequence continues at coordinate 32,891 of JACXGI010001517.1, forward strand.
AAGTGTTGTCAAGTGCTTTCACAAATTGTTGTTTTGTTGTTACCAGTCACCCTTTCAAAGAGAAAAGCCATCTGTTATGGAAAGGACCCCATGTTCATTTTGTAATTGTCATTAGAACCAAAAAAGTTATTGAGGTATTCAGATAAGTCTCCTGACTAAGCCTCACTCATGAACATCAGACAATACTCCATGTCCCTCACCATGCAAACAACAACATGGAGAATACTGTAACTTGTGAGTCAGATTGACATTTAAGCAAGCTAAGCAAAAATGGCTGTAGGGAAGGAGAAAAGCAACAGAGAAAAAAGTGTGAAGAATCAAAGTAAAAGGTCTTTGGTGGTTGTGCTGTATTTTTTTACAGACCACAAACTGTGGCACAAAGGTGGATTAGTCAAGTGGAAATGTCAGGACGAGAGATGGACTATAGGGGCTATATTTCCTCGTCTAAACATTAACAACAATAATAATTAGACAGGCAGATCGATCCAGAGTCACAATACTAACGACATACTGCCCAGGCTCCTAGGATCCTGCTAATGAAGAAAGAATGTGACATCATTACTCATGACTAGACAAGAGAGGCTGAATGCCTATTACAGATACCGTATCGTAATTTGAGACAGTTTGTTACAGCAGGTAAAATAATCCAGCAGCAACAGGAAGTATGTACAGTTTTGAGTAAAGTAATTAACATTTGTTCTAATATTTTTATGTAAAGAAAATACAATGTCATTTTAAGAAACAAATAACTTTTACATGTTATTAAAGATTAATTGTACTACACACTTCACATTTCTTGCCATTTTTGCAACAACGACAAAACATTGCATTGTTTAGAAAAAGTGAAGGGCCAATTGTGTTGGTGCACACACACTTTCAGAAAAACTCAGATACATGCTACAACATGCTAATAGTATCTCACTTTTTGCTTGGCTCTGTCCAATTTGTTCCTAGTTATGCCCACTTGACTTCACCAGCCTCTCACTGGAAACATCAGGATGTGGTCTATCTTGGGTTATATATAAATATCTTTGGCAATATTGTTCTAATACTGCAGCACATGCTACACAGCTACATACCGTACAGTGCCATAAAGTTTAATTAATATTTTTTACAGTGAATTTGGTCTGATTTTTTTGTGGATTGCAGGGATATATAGAGGGAATCTGAGACAAAGTTAGATGCTTGTTTCATTTTTTGGTATACAAGACCAGGGGTTCCCACATCTTTTTGGCTGACGACCCGATTTCGATGTCTAAAAATTCTCGAGACCCCAACCATGTGAAGAAAAATTATATAACTGTCATTTTTTTTATTTGAGGCTATGAGAGTCAATTGTAAAACATTCTCCCCCGACCCCATTTTCATATCAGGTGACCCCATGTGGGGTCGCGACCCTTAGTTTGGGAACCTCTGTACTAGACAATCAAACAGGCAAACTTCACGTGTGAAAAGATTCTGCCCTCCCCAGTTAATTCAACCCAATACAAGGGAATATTAGTGTCGGTTGTCTGAATGCCTTGGTAAACATTTAGGACTGATTTACACCAGCCCTGCCCAATGTAAACAATAAAGACTAACTTTGGCACATGCCATCAGAGTTAAAGGTCCCAGCAACACAGATTCCAAAGCCACAACATGCCACAATTAAAATAAATTCCTGAACACATCTAGAAAAGAGTTAGAGAGTTTTGTAGTAGATGCATATCAGTCTGGAAAGGTAATTTCCTAGGATCTGGATCTCCACCAAACCACAGTCAAAGACATTTTCCAACCTGATAAATCTTGGGACTTCCCAGGAATCTTCCCAGGAGTGGTGGTTCTACCAAAATATCTGTAAGAGCATTGCATAAATCATCCAGGAAGTGACAATGAACCCTAGAACAACAACCAGGCATCTGCAGGCCTCTTCTGTTCATGAGTTCACCATCAGAAAATAAACTGAACAAAAACAGGATGTATGGTTGAGTAGCATGGCAAAAAACCCTGCTGACTTAGAAGAACATCAATGTTCATCTCAGGTTTTCCAAAAAGCACCTGGATGATCCTCAAGAGTTCTGGAACGTTCTATGGACATATGAGACAAAGCAGACCTTTTTGGGGCAGCATGGGTGTTGTTATGTATGGTGAAAACCACTACGTGTTATATTAAGATATTGACCAATGTCCAAGCATGGTGGTGGCTGATCAACAGGAAGCGTTTGGGGCCATTGATGCTATACTGTAGGTGGCATACTGTACCCAGTTTTTAAGTCTAAGGGGGTGATTTCTTTTTCACAGAGGGGCAAAGTGTGTTTTATAACTTTCTTTAATAAATAAATGTAAAAAGTATCAACACATTTTGCTGCTTGTTCACTCGGCTTTCCTATTATCTGATATTAGGTTTTTGTTTGAAGATCTGAAAACGTTCAGCACCAAAAAAATGCAAAAATGCTAAAAAATCTGACATGGGAAAATACTTTTTCACAACACTGTTAGATAAGTAAGCTAGCTATACAAAAGAACGTCTGCCTAATTATTTTGCCTGTTAAAGAATGGTGACATTTTGCTAAACCAGAAACCTCTAGCTACCACGCCGCCCCCACCACACAGGACGGGGTCAGTGTCTCCGAACCACCAATCCCACCCCCCGTCTCTAGATTTTATTCAATAATGTATGTGTTGAGGGACAAGGGACAGTCTGAACTCTACACTGTGTTACCATTTTTGATCTAAAGAATGCCCCCTCAAATTCTTCTAGTGTTCTGTTGAATCTTAGGAGGACCTGAGTTCTTGGACCATGACTTAGAACTACCTGGCCTGACACCTAGCAGAGATTGCCCAAAGTAATCGTTCCTGTCCTTGTCCACTTAGTTGTGCGGCTTATCTGGATTCTGCCTAAAGACTCTGGACACAGCCCATCTGTATTCACCGCTGGTCATCTGAACATGCAAAAAATAGTGATATGGCTTAAAAAGGTCATGCACTCTTATAATCTCAACCGGCACAGCCAGAAGAGGACTTCCTAGGTTTCGACCCTACTAGGGAGTTTTTCCTAGCCACTGTGCATCAATTTCTTGTTGTTGCTTAATTTTTGGAGGTTTTAGGCTGGGTGTCTCTTTAAGCATTTTTTCTCAACTGCTGGTTGATTGAGATAGCTAAAGCTAAAATCAGTGTATAAGAGTTAAATAATTTCAGTTATCCTTTTTTGGGTTAGAGTTACCTTTTTTATCGCACATATTGTCCGACATTTTCAAGTGTAAATGAAAAACACTGAATACACCACAAGTTTGCATTTCCTGCTGTGCCAGAAAATTCCTGCAAGCATGATGAAATTAAGATACGACATCTGTATGTATTGGCAGTCATTGCATTTAACAGAGCAGTAGAACATAGAAGGATCTGTTCAACGGTCCTTCCTCCCTCAGCCATGCAAGACATGAAGTCTGATTGACAGCCCTTGGAATAGCATCAAAGCTAGGAGCCAAGTCGACTGTCTGTGCAAAAATGTAGCTGCTCATACACTACAAACTCCAGACTAGGTACATCTCCCCATTGAGGAAGGCAGTAAGTAAAGCAGCACAACTCCTGGTCTCACTCAAAAACATTTGCTTAACCACTGTTGCTCTGTATTCCCTAAGTGGTTAGGAGCTAAAAGAGATGTGCTTCATTTCACAAAAGCTACTCAGTTCTTGCTGCCTATGAATATCGTATCTGCAAAATATAATCCTTCAAAAACATACTACCATCTTAGCCTCCCCGTTAGGGGAGGGATATCTATCGAACAGGACTTGAATTAAATATGTGCTCATAGGGGTGCCCTAAAAATAGTGTGCGGTACCAGTCTGAATATATTTTTTAGGAATATAAGGGAGACCACATTACTTTGCCTTGATTTGTTATGGGATTGCCCGGTTGCCAAGAGTTCCCATTCAACACCAACACTGCTGTTCAGGAAAGGGTTCATATCAAGACCATATGGAAAACACCCACCTGAGTTAGTACCACTAAATACACACAATTCACTTACACCTTCTCATCACAGGTTTAATAACACATATTTTCCTGTGCTGTGCGTATTGAATATCGACAATATGTTAGTCTTCCAATGAGAACAGAATAGGCACAATGGCACGTGTATCTCTAATTGAATATGAATACAGCTGGGTGTGGGTAGGGTCACACCTGTTAACCTCAGTGAGAAGAACACTCCATCAAAAGCGCTACAGCTCTCATTTGGCGTCTGATTGGATGAGGACCTGAAATGATGGATGTGAGCTTCCAAGGGTAAGTACCAGCTCAGGGCAGATTTCACAACACTGAGCAGACCACGCTTACTCTATCATCTCAGAATCAGGGTTCACCAAGAGAGATGATGCCCTGCATTGCCTGGAGCCTGGAACAGCTTTCTCCTGTAAGGACTGTGACCTTTCTTCCATTCATGGACTATGTCTGGGTTGAGATTTAAACAGGTACATCAGCTGGTTTACGAACCAAGCATTATATATTGATACATATACTCCCAGAGCGGGAGTTGGAGTGTTTGATTTTGAGATTTGTGAAGCGTGTTTCAGCACTCACATCTCAAACAAGTGGAGTGAATAAATGGCATTAACAGTGGCATGATGTTAACCAGTAGAGCTGATCAAATTAAATGACTGCGTTTCTACTTGAGCTTTGTTGGCGGTGTGATGGTGTGTATGTCTGGTCTGTGTGTATCAGAGGTATAGTGTGTTTCTGGTATTGCACTCAGGAGAGGTTGCTTGTTAACAGGAAGAGACAGGTCACACAGAGGGACCAGAGGGATCCCAGAGACCCGGCGTAACCTGTTGAGAGGTTGTAGTTTTTGGGGTAGACTAATGCAGCCTGGTGCATTAGCCCTGTAGCTTGGCCACCATACAAATGGGTCTCCTTCCAGCAGTGCCCCTGGTACCGCCTAGTGAGTGCAGCCAAGCACAAGGTGTTTAATAACACGCAATGACGGGCCGCCCAGTCCCAGTCGAGGATAAACCTGTGCTGTGATGCCCAGGATGTCAACTCTAGTCATGTCAATTAGCATTGCCTTCACACTGGTCTCCATATATTTTCTGATAAAGCAGAGGAAGCACAGCCACGGGCCTTTCCAGAAAATATATGCTAATAGTATTTTCGCAGTGTCATACCAGGTGTAACGCTGTTGTATGGAGGCAGGACACAGGCACAGAGGTTCTTAAATAAAACGGTTCTTTAATCCAAAGACCTGACATGAATCAGAGGTGTTACATGAAACAATGACAGACAAGAAACTCTAGGGTAGGAGGAACTTAAATGAGGACCTAATGGGGAATAAACGAGGTACAGGTGAAAACTTAACTAGACACAGGTGAAACCAATCAAAGAACATAGAAAAAGAACCAAAAGACAGAACAAAAGACACTGAACATAGAAATGCAATGCCCAGTCTAGGGCATCAAATCCAAACTGGATCAACTATTAGCATCAGCTAATATGCTCGTCAACTGTTATGCCAACAAAATATAAAAATGCCTGTACAGACCGACTGTCTGTGGGCACTGTACCAGCTGCGAAATAGCTAAGCAAACTAAGCCAGCCGAAAGGGCAAGGCTGGTGGCGGATACTGGTTCATCGAGTGGAGCGCTAAACTGACCCTAAGGAAGGAAATGAATAAGGCTTTCAAGCTGATGGCTGATACGGCAGTCTTCAGGTTCCTCCCGGTAACTAAGAGAGTGCCGTCTGTCTCAGTGCAGCAGGAAAAGACAGCTGTCACAATGAATAGCAATGGGGACGAGGACGAGGTGAGAAGGGCAGCATCACGCCGGTTGTTGGGAGAGGGGCATAGTTTGAGTGTGAATAGGAAGAGACTCACTCTCCCCCAGGTCCTTCAAACATTCACTTACTAGTGAGTACACACACACACACACACACACACACACACACCAGCACATCCGAAATGTACGCACACAAGACTCTGAGCACACACACTCACACAAACGCAAATACATGCTTTTCTTCACGTTTACACTGTTGTAATACACTATCGTCCTGTATAGTACAAAACTAAATCCACAGGGTCCTGAATATTAATAACACATTTACAGTCTGTGGTTTTCTTTGTTCCGTTAGACAAACCCTTACAGAAGCGAGTACAGTTGGGAGTTGCACAGGGCATGTTGATCAAATCTAGGCAGATCTAACAGAGGGCCTTGATGATTGTCTAGTCTTGACTCTAAAACAGAAAGGAACACTCGAAATTGACTTTGAACCCTGCAACACTTGCCTTGGAAAATGGCACTCGACTTCATGTAATTTTGCCTCTTCATTTCTCCTCAATGGTTTATTTTCTCCTAAAGAATGGTAGCAGACTTGAGCAATGTCTTTCAGAAGTGAAGTTACAGGAAAATGAAAAATTTAATGTTTTCATCTGTGCTCCGTAATTGTTATATATTTGTTCTAGAAATGAACAGAGTATCTACTATCACTAAATGGCACATATGTCTAGAAACAAATTTGTGTTATGTAAAAACACAATCACAGATTGTGATGAAAATAAATACAAAATAAATAGATCCATGCCATGTACACGCGAAAACTGTTATCTGCCTGAAGAATGTCAAAACCTATTTTAGAGGTTGGTGTTTCTGAATTGCAGCTCCACTAAAAGCCAAGTAGGATTCCTTAACGGCGGCCATAAATCATCAGCTGAAAGTCTCAATAAGCACCAGGCAAAAACCCCTGCTGCTTCCCCAGGCTGCGCTGCACCGCATCACCCGCCTCATACGCCACCAAACCAAATCACATGCATTCTAATGAATAGGAAACGTGTAAATAGACTGCTATTGCCCAAAACGGCAGATGTCACAGATTCCTGCATTTTAAGTGTGATTGTAAACACTGGCTTAGTATCCAACAAGTTGGATGCAGTGTAGACACTCGGGATGCGGATAAAGCCTGTAGCGAAGTGTAAACTAATATTGATGAATAGGCGATATTCATGTGATTCGAGTCCTTACAGTTATCCAGTATACAAAGGAGATGACAATCTAACATCAGGGTTTTTTTTCTGTTTTATGGATTGACTAGAGGTCGGTGCAACCAGTTGTGAATGTCGTCAACAGCATCCAAGATAAAGCCTTAACGCAGATGAGGGTTCATTAACACAGCAGACTGTTTAACTGGGCCACTCAAAGAAAATTCAAGCACATGGATTACCTACTGGTCAGGCTTTTCATTTGGCTAGGATTATCTATAGTCTGGAAATCCGATGAAATGCGATTCGAGGTGGGAAATAGGGCAATCAACAAGGCCTCTACAAACAACCATAAAATAACTATTTTATGGTCTCGCAATATATTGTTGAGCATCCCAACTGCACTCTTCAGTATGCATAGGCCTATACATAAAAACGAAAGTTGAAATGGTCACTAAAAATAGGCTGAAAGTACCTGCTTTGTAAAATCGAAATGAAGCAGGATGCTGCAGACAGCAGGAGGAAAACACAGATATTTCCCATCTATAACACAAGGTAGTTTGAGTGTCAGAACATCAATCAATCTGTTTTATTTTATAAAGCCCTTTTTGTATCAGCAGTTCTCACAAAATGGTTGTACAGACACCCAGCCAAAAACCACAAAAAGCAAGAAAAATTGTAGCAAAGTGGCTAGAAAAAACTCCCCAGTAGGGTTGGAACCTAGGAAGAAACAGATAAGAACCTGACTGAACATCTAAAACACATTGAACATGTATGTAACCAATTCCATATGTTACATATTTATGCTACATATTAAACATGTATGCAATATGTATTATTTTTTCCCCAAGGGCCCCTGACGGCACTAGGTCCTCTAACAGCAATCAAGTGACAAGGTAGGTAAGGGACGAGTTGTCAGCTTAAAGACACTCAATTATCCTGTATTACGCTGGGGCCCCATCGTACCCACACACAATGCAGGCAAAATAGGTCAATAGACAGGAAGAGTGACAAGTTTCAAATGTTTCAACTCCACACCTTTAGTGTTGATTGGGTTTGTAACTGCAGCAGCACATAAAACAGAGCTGTATGATAGCACCACCTAAAAACATTTATTTACACAGTTTTCAAGATAACAATAAAAAAAAAAGCTCACACCTCAGAGACATCTGTGTATGTGTACCAGTGTCTGTGCACTATGCATTTTCTTTTCGTTCCAATTTTTCCCATTACTCTACCTCTCTAAGGATGTAGGCTGTGGAAGCCAATGTTTTAAGTGGGACGCTTGTCTCACTGGAATTCCCCATCATGTAAGAATCTCATTATCAACAAATGTTGGCAGATCCGAAACAAGGGATTTTGGGGAAGACCGTGTCAGGGGAAAGGCAGCAGGCACAAGGGGAAGTTTTGTCGCATCTTTTATACCAATGTCCATAACACAAAACTGCACCAGCCATTCCACAGTTAGGCCAGGCAGACTGAAATGTGTGTCAGGCTTAACTGCGGCGTCTCAATGTCTCGCCACAGATTCACTGCACTTCTCTGTGTTATGCTATCTGAGGTCCAATGCCATTTCCAAGCAATTCAAAATACATCAGTCTACTGTCTGATGGATCATCTACAACTAGAGAAAACTCCAGTCCACTGGCAATCTACATAGGACCGGTTGTCACACCAAATTTTGGCCAACCGCTGACCAAAAGTTGCACATAGTCTCTAAGTCTCTAAGAACCCCAATGTAACATCAATGGATCTACAGGCTTCTCTTGCCACAATCAATGTCAAAGTGCATGAGTCGACTGTCAGAAAGACACTGCAAAAAACTTGGCCTACATGGAGGTCAGGAAGAAGACTCTGCTCTCTAAAAGTAATATCAAGACACGACTGACATTTGCCAGACAACACCTGGTTAAAGAAACTACTGGAACAATAAGCTCCGGACAGATGAGTCAAAGTGGGGGTTGCTTGGCTGCAATACCAGACGCCATGTTTGCTGAAAACAAAACACTGCCTTTGAACAAAAGAACCTGATACCAAAAGTAATCTGTGGACATAGTGGCATTATGATCTAGGACTGCTTTGCTGCCTCAGGGCCTGGCCAACTATCCATCACAGAGTCATACTAAACTAACTATACACCCCCTCTGCACTACTGGACAAGTCTGATAAGATACATAAACTTGTAAATTTGTCTGCACTCCTCTATTTGCACTTCCGGTTAGACGCAAACTGCATTTCATTGTACTGTACTTGTACTGTTCAATGACTATAAAGTTGAATTTAATCTAATCAAACCAGCAACGCAGGGATTATGCAAATATGTAACTATTTTGGAAAACGCGATTACGTTCAGTATGAGTATATCAGTAGTGTTATTATGTTCAATATCAACATACCCCAGTGTTAGTGGTCCTTAATGATTCACGATTACATTCAGCGTCGCCAGGGGCACTTACGAACGTATTAATAGTTAGAGTGGCTGTAGAAAACAATTATTTGAAACATTATCTTAAAACAATAACTGCAGATGTCTACTCGTCATTTTTGCTTGTAAATCGTACATATTGTCCTTTAAGGACCAACATAGTGAAATGTTAAGGAGCAATATAATCACAAGTCATTAAGGACCAATAGCACTGGGGATATGTTGATAGCAAATGTAATTGCACCAATTTATGTTCATACTGAACATAATCACGGTATACCAATTAGTTGTATATGTACATTCCTGAGAGGTACGGTTGAGTCATACCTGAATTCCAGTACTGTAAAGAAGAATGGACAAATATTTCTCCCAGTCGGTGTTGAAGACAGTTACCAGAAGCTACATTAAGACAGTTACATTAAGTTATTTCAGCCTAAGGGGGCAACACAAGCTATTGATGCTAGGGGTGTACTTTATGGGTGTACTTTTCCACACTATGAAATTACATTTCTGTCAATGATTAATCGATTGCAAAGTACATTCTTTCAGTGAAATTTGTTGAATTACGTTACATTCATCTGTGAATCATGTTGAAGTGAAGATTACCTATGCATATGTCCAAATAACTAAAAAAAGAAAAGAAGACCACTTTGCATGGGGTGTACTTACTTTTTCTCATGACTGCATAAGGACTGGACCAAGAATTCAATAGACAGCAAGCCTATAGTGTGTCATTGAAAGACAGGAGACAAGTTACTTAAACCAATGTTGAAACTCGATAACAGGCAGTGTGTTCGCTTTCATATAAAAGGATTATTGAGAATCTAGTCAATAGTAAGCAGATTAGGCCCAGCTTTGTGTTGCCAGACACCATAGGAATAGAAAGCAGGTTTAATTCCACTAAACACAACACTTCGTGCCAAAGCAACACTCTAGCAACATGTAGAAATCATGGGGAAACATACAAGCCACCCCATCTTGGAACTCATATTTTGATTATGGTGAATCAATTTATCCTCATCTAGTTGCTTAATGGTGCCATGACATTGAGTCTATGTAACTGCATGGCATTTTCCCATGCAAAGGTTATTTTATTGTTGCTCTCTAGAATGGAAATCCTTTGGTGAAATTGTGTGTCAGATTAACTCAGGAACAGGAACACCGAAAACGGCAGGTACAAAAGACTGCATATTTCAATACAAATAGATCTTTGACTAGCACAGAAATACTGAACCTTCACATGTCCGTATAATAAGTAGATTTAAGCTCAGAACATTGTGGCGGAGTGTCATTGTGTTTCAAAATTGCACTGCCCAGCTTACATTATAAGGTAACACAGGTAATTTCTCAGCAAATTACCCTGTCATTTCCACAGCGAGGGAAATGTTGCAACTGTAATGTTCTCGAAAATACCACAACAGCAATGGTTTGGCTCCAGGCAAGATAAAATGAATGCTGTTGTAATTGGTGAATTTATTAAAATGACCTGCACACCAACACCATTAAGCCTGTAAACCTGCCGTCACACACTGCTGCACATATCTCCGGAGGACTTGGAATGTGTATTGGCAATATTAATTGAAAGGTGAAAATTAGTTGCAGGTTTAATATGTAAGGTAATGGTTGTAGAATTCCGATAAGCTTGCGTTGAGATTGGATTGACCTCTTTTGCCCAGGAAAAATAGCCACCACTACTGGTCGATGAAACCCTGAGTTATTTCCCCGTCTACATCTCTCTCAAACTGCAATCCTAGGCTGAGAGGTAAGAGGGGGAAGGCATATTCTTTCCTGTATCATAAACCTACTAAGTTGCTATCACCTCTCCAACACCCGTGTGACCCTGTGATATATAAATACATTTTCCTCTAAGGTACAGTTCTACGGATATGGGAGCGTTTGACGCCAGCCAGCTTATCAGCGGAGGCTTATCTCTTTCAGACAGTTAGCAAAGAGTATAGGCTGAGGAAAGAGCATGGCTACAGGTCACCCATCCCCAGAAATCTCTGCAAAGTCAGAGTAAACCCCTTTAAGGGGAATCCTGTCACTAACAACAGTAAGGTGAAGGTCTCACCTTGATGTGGAGAGGAAGTCAACTAAAATGTCCGACAAACTTTTTCTGCCTCAAATTATTTTGAGGAAATTCCAAATGCCAGGATAAGCATAGAAAAATAAGATAAGGCTAATAAATAATATTGTACACAGCTTATTAGTTAGTTTCATTGAATCATGTCATACAGTCATAACAGGCCACACATTTCTCACCCCTTTATGGATCAAAGGTCTGGAAGGTGGGAAGTCACAGATACGTTACCGGTAGCGTGCTCCTTGTGAAAAGGCTGCCAAACATGAAACAGAGCTAGGTGGGAGCTAATCATAAGCACTGATACAGGGAGTTTGGGGGGGGGGGGGCTGCAAAAGGCTGATTTATTTTGTGCATATCTGTAAAGAACCTTCCATCTGGCAGAGCACAGAACCATCAACACCATAATTAAAATGCAATTACCACCTCTCTCCTCCCTCAGCAACATGGTGATCCCTGAGAAGTCATTCCATCTGTCCCATATACCAGCTTGCCATCTCTTCTTCACCTCAACAGCACTCAGTTTCTTTTCCCAACCTTTGTGTGCTGCACAACTGCAACAATAACCATTTTCCTCATCCATTCTATCAGTTACTATTATGAGTGTTGGTGCTTGGACTGTATCACTGTTCGCACAGATTTTTCTCCTTAAGGGTGTAAATGATCACCTAAGATTCCTCAGCAAAAATCAGAACAAGGCAAAATGAGATCTCCTACTACATTTATAATTCATGGTGCATGACTGTTACTCTGAAGGCTGTCAGAGGTTTTACCGTGAAAAATACATCTCTATGACTGGTGTTCTTAGTGCATTTCAAATGAAAAACAATGAAAAAGACAGGAAAGCAAGATGTTTGCATCTGTGAATGTCGTTGTATATCCGCAAACTGTGACTGGTGCACATGCATGTGTTCATGTGTCATGGGTAGCTGGATTGAGGGGGTTGGGGGGTCCCCCATGGTATAGAACCCTAATTACTTCTGACTAAATCTGTAATTAAAATATATCACAGCGGCAGACTTACCTGTCTGTGTGTGGGAGACTGCACTGGGACCCCAGTGGCTGTCACAGATAAATCACTTCCACACACAGTTACACAGCACAGGGACAGGGGGAACGGGAAAGAGATTAGAGAAGGGGAGAAATAGAAGGAGGGAGAAAGAAAAAAAGGAAGATTGGGGGACATCTAGAGATCTCAACTAAATTAGGCACGAGAAGAGGGAAAAAAACTGCCAAAAGGAGGGACAGAGGGATAACAGGACTTGCATCTTCCTTCCACCTCGATTGGTTGAGAAGGTGTTCAAGTGTCTGTGTTCCACCCAAACAGGAGACATAATACTCAGGACCTAGGAGTCTTTCAAAATGTTCTAAAATCAGAAATACAATTAGAATTAAGACGGCACGTAAATAACTTAAATTGAAGTTATTATAAAGAACGCCTTACTTTTTGGGAGCTAAAGGGAGGTTATTTCATTTTCATTTATAGTTACAGACAATACGTAGAAAAAAGGAATTACAATAATCACATTAACCGCTGCTCAAGGATATTAAAGATTTGATTTTATCTTTATTCCCGTAGTGAATGTTAGGGCTGCTCACACCATGCATTCGCACCACAGAATACTGAAATTGAACTACATTAATAAAAGACAGTCGCTATTCATGTTTACACAGTGAATGAGGACGTTTCTATTGAAAGGCAACCATTGTTTATGCTGCCGTAAGGACAGCTAGTTATAATCGCTATTCCTGCAAAGACAGAACCAATTTGCATATTATTTGGGTGTATAATCTACTGTAACCAAGGAATATGTTAAAGGAATTGTGGGAAGCATTTCAGACTAGTTTCCAGAATTAGTCTCCAGTGGTAAGCTTGAGAGACTACTCCAGTGTTGAAATACATTTAAGGCACTACCAAACAATCAAAGAAGTGACTAGGTGCACTCTAAGGGTATACAGTATTTTCGAAATGGGATATATTTTTGTTTAGAACAATCTGTGCAGAGCAAGATAAAATCTGTGGATTTTTTTCATTTTTTCTTATGATTAGGGTTTCTAGAATATACTGCTCCATTAGACCATCCGTTTGCAAATTTAGTTAAGTGACTGAGGGTAAAAGGCCTTCCTTTAATAGTCAACTGGCAGGGTCTTCTGAAACGTCCAGTGAAAACCGTTAAAACCGTGATTTTCCGGTTAAGTGAAAATAAATCTCTGAAATTGTGAAAATTCTGCTAATTATTTGTGTGTAAGAGCGGTTTTAAATAAACACCTGTAAGTTCAACCTCAAGAAGATGCTTGTACTGTGTCTCCCGATTGGCGCAGCAATCTAAGGTAATCAAAGTTCTGAGGCATCCACTAGGCATCCCTGCATTGTGTGACTTAACTGCGTGTGGTCCAGTTCTGCCTGAGGTTGGGGGAAGCATCCCCTGACTGACTGTGTCTGTACTCACCACTACAGTGACACAGATGGGCATGCAAGCTAAGGTGAGTTCATTAGTTGGGGGACATGTCCTCCTATACATTGGTTTCCTGGGTAAGCAAGCAAAGCGAAAAAAGCAAAACCGTTTGGTGGAGAGAGACACGTCCCAATCATTTACTTTCCTAAAACTCATTGAGTGTTGCTGTGATGAGACAAGTTTGTAATAAAAAATGCATATCTCAGAATTGATAAGAAAAGGTGGAAGAAGTATACTTACTGTAAATGGAAATCTAGATCATAAACCTTTCCATAAGTTTTGTATTTTTAGATGAGTAGACATTCTGTGAATTTGTAAATTGAGAAATAATGATCTGTACTGTCAATTAAAAGTACTTTTTGACTGCTGGAATATATGGAGTCCCCTTTCAAGAGATCATGAGCTACAATGTATAAAGGCTTGACACTCTACTATAGGTGAAGAAAATTTTGATGATGCACAAGGTAAAATAAGAGACATTATCGACCAGTTTGCGACAATCAGTCTGCAAAGGATATCCGCATTCACGGAACACCCCAGACTCTCCACTATTACACACCTGTTCCTCATCAGATCACCCTGGACATTCCATCATTAGGCAAACCGGATCCTCACTACTCCAGCCTATAACTGCCCTTGTGTTTGTCAGTCTTTTTGTAGAACTGTCTGCTAGTTGTCTGTGTGTGTGTTCGTTGTTTTTCTAGCCTAGTGCAATTGTTCCTTTGTATCAGTTCTGGTTACATTTTAGATTTACATTTGATGAATAAGCCTACACAAGATGCTGAATCTCATATTGAAAAACAGTAAGGTGTGATACATATGTTCAATTATAAAGTAGCCTATATCGTTTGTATTATGTTTCAATAATAGCCTAATTAAATTGTTGAATGGTCACGGAAATCTTGCATTTCATTTGTAAGCTCATTCAAATTCAACCAAGACTCTATCATTCATCTGGGAGTACCGCGCATTCATCCATTGATGTCATGCATTCAGTGAGGGGTGATTAGCGCCTGGGTACCAACGCTAAGTGCCGTGGGCTGTTGGCCGATTAAGACGGAAAACAGGGGAAAAAAACAGGTAAAAAGTCTCTAAATAGTTTTCCGTTTGTGAGTTTAGAATTCTGACAACGGAACAATGTAATTTATGCCTATTTAAGAAAAGTCATGGAAGGAGAAGGGTGTAGCTTTCAAAATGGTAGTTTTATTTTAATTACAAACTCAAACGCCAATTCCTGTAGGCATTTGGCGGTCCTCGTGTTAATTGCACATTTAGTATTGCCATTTGTACTGCATTTGCCTTCAATGCACAGCTATACATTCCACTCTTAATATACATATACTTAATACTTAAACTTAAATTTTCTGCCCTCTTCTATTTGCACTTCTGGTTAGATGCTAACTGCATTTCGTTGTAATGTACTTGTACTTATTCAATGACAATAAAGTTGAATCTAAATCTAATCTAAACCAATCCTAATGTCTAATATATTTGGTCCTTAGTGAGGCTCAAAATCGTGTCGCCTCCATGACAGTCTGCGTTGCTAGCCACTATGCTATTTAACAATGGGTAGTCAGTCAGTCAGTCAGTCCGTCAGTCAGGCACTCACTCCTGTAAGAGACATTTGCTCTTCTTGGCCGGCTCCGCTAACGCGGTCCGGAAAAAAGGCATGAAAATGATGTAGAAAGAATAGGTGAAAACAACATTAAACATACATTCAATTACACTGCATGCACAATTATTAGGCAGGTGAGTATTCTGATCGTGTTATTATTTCTATGCCCATTTTCCAACTCCAAACCATATAAATTTGAATGCTCATGGGATTGAATCATTTTCAGGTGATATGTATTTGTGTAATGAGGGAGGGAGTGGCAACAGTGAATAACACCTAATATCAAGGTGTGCATAATTATTAGGCAGCTTCATGACCTCAGGTAAAATGTGCCAAAAAAGAGATTTAACTAACACTGAAAAGTCATAAATTGTAAAATGCCTTTTAGACGGATGCAACACTCTTGAAATAGCAAAATTATTGAGGCGTAACCACCGGACACACAAACGTTTTGTTGCAAATAGTCAACTGGGGTGCAAAAAATTAATGAAGACAAAAAGATGCAAATTAACTGCAAAAGACTTGAGAAGAATTAAACGTGAAGCTACCAGGAACCCCTTATCCTCCAGTGCCACCATATTCCCCGTTACAGAGATCATGAGCTACAATGTATAAAGGCTTGACACTCTACTATAGGTGAAGAAAATTTTGATGATGCACAAGGTAAAATAAGAGACACTATCGACCAGTTTGCAACGATCAGTCGATCAGGCTGAAAGAAACCACCACTGAATAAGATTTACACATTGAAGTGTATAGATTGGGCAAAGAAATACCTGAAGACAGATTTTTCAAAGATTTTATGGATAGATGAAATGAGAGTGACTCTTGATGGACTAGATGGATGGGCCCGTGGCTGGATCAATAATGGACATGGCACCACTTCGAGTCCGGCGCCAGCAAGGTGGAGGAGGGGTACTGGTATGGGCTGCTATCATTAAGGATGAGGTAGTTGAACCTTTTCGGGTTGAAGATAGACTGAAACTCAACTCCCATACCTACTGCCAGTTTCTGGAAGAGGCTTTTTTCAAGCAGTGGTACAGGAAGAAGTCCTCAGCATTCAAGAAGGCCATGTTCTTTATGCAGGACAATGCTCCATCACATGCATCCAAGTACTCCACTGCTTGGCTAGCAAGCAAGGGCCTCAAAGATGCTGGAATAATGACCTGGCCCCCTTCCTTACCTGACTTAAATCCTATTGAGAACATGTGGACCCTTCTTAAACATGAGATTTACAGTAGGCCTCTTGGAAGCCTCCCTGCCACTTTTCTTCTCATCTTTTCATCAATTTTGGAGCGATGTCCAGTTCTTGGTAATGTCTCTGTTGTGCCATATTTTCTCCACTTGATGATGACTGTCTTCACTGTGTTTCATGGGATATCTAATGCTTTGGAAATTCTTTTGTACCCTTCTTCTGACTGATATCTTTCAACAATGAGATCCCTCTGATGCTTTGGAAGCTCTCTGCGGACCATGGCTTTTGCTCTGTGATGCAACTAAGAAAATGTCAGGAAAATCCTACTAGAACAGCTGAACTTTATTTGTGATTAATCAGAGTCACTTTAAATGATGGCATGTGTGTAGTGACTTCTATTTAACATGAGTTTGAATGTGATGGTTAATTCTGAACACAGCCACATCCCCAGTTATAAGAGCGTGTGCACAATTATGCAACCAGATTATTGTAAGGTTTTTATTTTAAATTTTCCCCCCTCGAATATTTCAGTTTGTTTTTCAATTGAATTGTTCACAATATAGGTCACATTAAAGGTGGAAAAAGTTCTGACATGATTTATCTTTGTCTCGTTCTTTTACATCACAAAAACCTGGCATTTTCACAGGGGGGCGTAGACTTTTTTATATCCACTGTATTTGAACTAAAGCAGAGATTGTGAGAAGACAACAGTGTATAATTTCATTGTTCAAAAGTCTTTCCTTGCTGATTTTGGAGAGTTAGGATGAATTTGACCCTCAGACCTGTTCCACTGACAGCATTTAACTGAACAATAAAAAAAGTTATGTTTTAGCTGACATCAAATACTTACATGTTCTTCGTTGTGCCCTTGCAATGAGTCACATTATGAAATATCTACCAAAACAGGGACCATGGTGATGGCAAGGAGCCGAAATGAAAAATAGAGACTAGTTTAAGCCACTGGGGTTAAGCACAATTGTTGTTGCAGAAAGAGGACATTATTGGAAATGGCTTTGCTACCGTGGGCGTCCCTGTTGAATAGCTTCTGGTTCTCTGAGGCCAGCAATGATTTCCTTCTGTTTTCCTCAAACTATTCCATCATTGTAAAGGAATATAGCACTGGAAAACTTTCCCTCCTAAATAATGCAGAATCAACTGAATTGTAAGGCCATGATCTTCGGAAATAGGACAGAATGCTACTGATGGAACCAACTAGATTATGAGAAAAAAAAAGTGGGAAGGGATAAAAAAAATAGTAAACATGCATGATGGTAGCATGACAGTATGTTTGTCTTCTGAATATTCCTCTTATTATTATTTTTAGTAGTAGTAGTAGTTTAAATAGTGGTGGGAGTAGTAGTATTCTAATTTATCTTGTATCCCTTTTATAATTTTGTTACTGTTTTATCTAGTATTGTCGAGCCAGAAGCTACAATCATTTCATTGTTTAGTTTGCTTTGTGTTTCTGTGCATATTTTTAAGGCCAAAAGAGGGAGCGACCTTCAGTTTGTTCACCACCTTCACACTGCATCGAAGCCGGAAAAACCCATCAGGTAACAAAACCTGTTCCCCACAGCTCCGGGGATCTCTCCGCCGCTACCCCTGAATGGCTTTCACTAAACTCTATTCACTAAGAGAACACAATGGGCAGAATTAAATCAGGCTTACTGAAATAAAAATGTATTGGAATATGTGAAACTACCTAGAACCCATGAGGAGACAGGTTAAAAGTGCTTGAAAAGAAAGATAACATCTGACATTCATAAAATATGCAAAACAAGCAGATGCCACCTGACACATTTTCAAAACACTACTTACACATGTACTTAGTGGAGAGTGGGTTAAAAGGCAAAACTCTAGACATATTTCTTTGGAAGTCATTGATTTTCTTAACATATAACCCTGGGTTATAATGGGGCACTATACCTTCGTGTTGATTACCTGTTTTACTGAGGAGAGAAGGATGTACACTGTGCCACTTCATTTTATCCTATCTCTAAAAGATAAAATAATGGCAGCTCCCACAGTTTCTATAATAGGAGCACCATAGCAAGCTATCAAGTTCTTATCAAGTCTACAGGGAGTATCAGACCATATGGGAATGTCAAACGGTAAACACAATATACTTTGCTTTTCCAAGACAGAGTGGAACAAAAGCCTTGTGCCCTCTGTTACTTCCCCCACAACAGTTTAATAATTCAGGACTGGTTAAATGACTGAGAAACAGTCAAAGTAAAAGAGGGATATAAAGATGGAGATAAGGAAAGAGAGCATGAGCCTGGAGTAACTAATCTGTCTGAAGAAGTGCCCATGCCTGGCTACAGCTTCACACAGCCCATCCATCAGGAGGGGCTGCTGTTCTGCTGCACATTAAAAGACATTTCCACCATCTCCTCAGGTTACAATCTTCATCACTAGGTAGGTGGAACTTTCATGAGTCCTTCAAGCCAACCACAAGTAGCTTGTAGATTTAATAGAAGGAACTATTTTTGTCAATGCAGGAAAGCTGCTTATCTAATACATTCTAATATTCTGTAACAACAAAAAGACAAGGTTTTAGACAATGTAAAGGTGCTGACTGTCCTCAGTGTTGTGTTTGGACCGGATAAGGTGCCTATGTAATGTACTTGCAGTATAGTTCTGGTATGCAATTAACTTCAAAATAAAATACGTAAAAAAAAATGATTTTTATAATTGAAAAATAATAAACACAAAATCAAATAAACACAAAATCAAAAGATGGTACACATGGGATTAGGCCCCAATGTGAAAGATGTGAATTAAATTAATATTATGCATAAAAAAACTCCCCCTACTCCATATTGTCCATGCTGTGGAGTCCAAATGCTTTCTTCTCGAAAAATTCTTACTGAAAATTGTGTGTGTTGTCCAATATTATAAATGGGTAAGACATGGATATTGTTTTCAAGCATCTCTGGCTTATTTTCCAGCCTCCTCACTTGGCTGTGCCAATTTGGTCTGCGTCTGCCTGCTGCAGAGGTAAACTATAACGCATTGTATTATCCACAGAAAGGGTTATCTACTGCAACCTGCCCTTCATCCAGGTCCTGCATGATTCCAAAGCAAGGAAGCATGCAGAAAAGAACATTACAGAACCCTCCCACACTGTTGCAAAAAGTATCCTCAAACAAGTACTAAATGTAAAACATAACCAAAAAATCCTGCCATCTGAAAAGTTTCCACATGCCTCAGCAGACGGCCATCTGTTCCACAGAGACTTAAAAGTCTCTGCTCCCCAAATCAAGCCACTTCCGTTAATTAACTAATAAGCTGCACTAAACTGCACCCAAAAGGCGCATCTCCCTGCATCTAAATCTGCTGAATCTGAAAATGTGCAAATATAAATTCATCCACATGATGTACTCATAGCAAAAACCATCTTATGCTTAACTCCCATTGTATATCATTTGCATTGAATGTGTGCCTTCTGTCACTATAAAGTAAGTGAACCCCCTGGAAAGTTGTACATATGGATATTTGAGCTAAATTCCAAACACATCTATTGATGAAACAATTAAACAAATCACACAAACACTTAACATAGAAACAATATCTATTCAATTAAAACAAAGAGAAATGCATCCTTCACCATCACATAAAATGGCTAAAAGTAGAATCAGGTACACCAAAACATCAGCAAATCATTAAAAAATCATAACCTGTAACCTGCGAGGATCCAGCCTTCCATAGAGATTAGAAACGTGGTCCAATTTGGTCTTAACCACATGGGTGTGTGGTAACACATCATGCCAAGATCAAGAGACCAATCCGAGGCCCTCAGATGAAAGATTATTGATGCCCATAAAATAAAGCCATTTCCAAGCAATTCAAAGTACATCATTCCACTGTCAGACAGATCATCTACAAATGGAGAGAATTCCAAACCACTGGCAATCTATATAGGACAGGTCATCCCACCAAATTCAACCTGAGAACTTAATGAAAGATGCTCATAGAAGTCTCTAAGAACCCCAGGGTAACATCAAGGGATCTACAGACCTCTTTTGCCACAATCAATGTCAAAATGAGTCAATTGTCAAAAAGGGACAGCAAAAATTTGCCCTACATTGGAGCGTCAGTAGGAAAGAAGCTGTTGCTCCTAAAAAAGAATATCAAGACACAACTGACATTGTCAGACAATACCTGGGTAAAGACCAAAACATCTGGAACAATGTGCTCTGGACAGATAAGTCAGAAGTGAAGATGTTTGGCCTCAATGCCAGATATCATTTTTGTTGTAAACAACATGGTGCCTTTTGAACATGGAGGTGATGGCATTATGGTTTGGGGCTGCTTTGCTACCTCAGCGCCTGTCCAATCTGTCATTCATTGAGTAATTTGAGTCAACCATAAATTCCATATTGTAAAAGAGAATTCTTGAGGAAAATGTGTGGCCATTTGTCAAAAAGGTGAAGCTGAACCAAAAATTGATATTGCAACAGAGCAATGATCTAAACACACAAGCAAAGCTACAACAGAATTGCTCAAAAAGAAGATTCTAATGGAGGGTTATGGAATGGATGAGTCAAAGCCCAGATCTGAATCCTATTGAAATGATGTGGGGGGACTTGACGTGGGCCGTGCATGCAAGAAAGCCCTCAAACATGACACAGTTGAGTAGAGTGCCCCAAATTAAACACAGCTGGGTCTAATGATTCTTTGTGTCTTCCTCAATTTAGGTCCTCTCTCTATTTAGGTTTTTCCTTTGTTTACTGTTGTACCACTGCACTAGAGTATGTACATGTAATTCAACCCAAACCATCATCTGATCTTTGTGTTATGATTTATTGTGCAAGAAAGCTTCGGAAAAAGCTATTTAATTGTTACTACCAAATAACTTTTTTCGATTCCTGAAACATTCTAAGATACGTTGAATTCATCGATCACCGTGAATCTATTTGGGACGTGGTTTTAACATGTCTAAATACGGAGATTACATGGGAATTTCATTAATTGTTCCTTAAGCATTTTGGATATACAGTTTAATGGCACCATCGAAAACCATTAATTAACCAACAACTGAAACTTGGATAAATCAGGACATCCTTGAGGCCATCAAATTGTTTGACAGATTTTCAAAAATGTAACAGATCCAAAGAGGAAGATGCTTTCACTAGACACATAACTGTAAGGAACAACACAGTAGTTACATGATTGCAGATTGAGACAAGTAATAAAAACTGACAGCCCCTGAAACCATTGGGATATAGTGATAAAACAGAATCTATTGCAAAAGCTTGGATCTTGATGTCAATGGAGAAATGGAGTTAGTCAATCTCAATACCTTTTTCACAACTTCTGCCTCAAGAAGAAAAAGTCTCTTTGGTTGAGAAGCTACCTGATTGTACTGGAGTATAAGGAGAGGGTCAGGTCCAAAGCTATTACTCCAAGATGTGTCTACAAGCTTACCTTTAAAAAAGTGCCTCAAGCTGAAGTTGTAAAGAGCCTGTCTGGACTAAACTGCTTTAAAGCTACAGGCCTTGACAAAATCCCTGCCAGATTTTAAAGAGATGGTGTTGAATTTATTGCTCCCTGTGTAAACCATTTAATCACCATCTCTATTGTGTAAGATGAAGTTCCCACGGATAATAAACATTCTAGGATGATCTCTATCCACAAAGAAGAGCAGCAAAACCAACACAGGCAACAAGTATCTATTTTAGGCGTGCTGTATATAGTGCTGGAATAAGAAATTTCTGAACATCATTTAGGGATAATATTTTACATGAAAAAGTTGGGTTGTGGAGAGCCAAATTATACTGAATGTGGACTGTTTTTAACAGACCTTTCCAGAGAAGACGACAGACATTCTGTGGAATGGTAATGCTGAATCTGAAAGGAGCAGCAGGGTATCGTAGTGGTCAAGAGGGTTGGGCCAGTAAACTTAAAGTTGCTAGTTATAATCCCACAGCTGTCAAGGTGAAAAACCTTGTTTTTCTGTCCCTGAGCAGGGCCAGGTTTCCCAAAGCACTAAGATGACTGTAAGATGCATGTAAATGCCTTGTTATTTTCCCAAAAGCACTGTTACTTAAGTGGCACGTAACATCACTTGTTCATTAACGAGTGCTCAGGACCGCTCGTTAGTCCATCGCAGGGGCGAAAATCTGATATCAAGTTTGGAGGGGACAATTACATAAAATTTTCTCAAGAGCAATTTTTGAGGGGGACACCAAAAGTAGTGCTCTAATACTGTTTTAGTTTGAACCATCGGTTTGCTTGCAACTGTAGCTCTGCAAATTCAGCTATTGTGTGTGCGAACCCTACCAACATAAAACAAATTTACTGGATTAGCCTCACATTAGCTAGGTGCATTGAGTGCCTTTCAGACGGTAGACACAAACACTGTCACCTTGCCAGCTAAGGAACACTACATACACTGCATTGCAAGCTTCTCTCATTGGCCCAATCCCAATGTCCCCCCTAAACCCTAAACCCTCACAGATTTAACTGACGTCACCTGGTAAGTGATTGAGTGCAAGAGGCTGCAAGGGCTCTAAATGCAATAAATAGTAGTGGGCCAGCACTTTGCGACTATTATGTTCCCTTGACAATGCTGAAACAAGTTGCACACTATTGTGGGTTTGGGACTTTTTATATTACGTTTTTTACTTTCTTTGCGGCCAATGCACTTAATAGACAGACTTCCTGATTTATATGTCTTGCAGGCTCTTGCCCTACAGAGTGGACAAGAGGTAATTGTCAATAACAACCTATATTTGTCAATAATCAATGTACTATTGTTGGTCAAAACAGCATTGTTAAGCAAAAACTTAAATAGTTGAATATACTAGGTGTGTAATTAGGTGATTACATTCCTCTGATTTCATGTGTTCTATGTGCCATCTTAAATCCTTGTTAATGTAGTGCAGTTTACCATTCTTCTCTTATAATGCGGGTTTTCCGGGATTTTTTTCTCGCATCCGGGCTTCCCTTGGTAACCCCCGTGTTTCACATCACAACGCTATGAACAGTGGGCAATTCCCTCAGGCAAAGTCTGCAGAAATGCGGACTTACGAAAAGGGTGTATAAAGGACTCTGCGAAAGAGCCCTTGCGCACTTGACGATTTGACAGTGGGACAGCCTTAAGCCCTCACAGACTTAGCGAGAATGCGCTTCAAAGTGCGTGAGTCTGTGAGTGTGGACATTGGGATTGGGCCATTGACTCGAATTCAAACAGCTGCAAAAGCTGGTTGATGATTTTGTAGCTTGCTAGCAAACATCAGCTAACCGCTAGCTAACATAACAAGTGATCTGTAATTCAATGCAGAGAAAATGAAGGCTGGAGACGGTTAGAAATGTTTTTTATTGTATTGAGTGGTAGAAGTAAAGAAATGTCTAACATATATTTTGTTTGCCCTACTTACTGAAGGTCAACCACCAACAACAGACTGTCAGATTCCCACACATGCACCTAACCTGCACACTGCTGAGGGCTGGGGGGCTGTGGATCAAACCACTGTGAGGCAAAGGGTGTAGGGGTCTTCTTGACTCTACCTCATCAAGAAGAACATTGATTTCTTCAGCTCTGAATGCTTGTTTTCTTTTGCGTTCCATTTCGTACAATTAGAATTGCTTTTTCCAACCATGCTTCATATTCCTAGTTAACCAGTCATGCGTTGATTGCTATGTGACATACAGGTGCTGGTCACATAATTAGAATATCATCAAAAAGTTGATTTATTTCAGTAATTCCATTCAAAAAGTGAAACCTGTATAATGTATACATTCATTCCACACAGACTGATATATTTCAAGTGTTTATACCTTTTAATTTTGATGATTATAACTGACAACTAATGAAAACCCCAAATTCAGTATCTCAGAAAATTAGAATATTGTGAAAAGGTTCAATATTGAAGACACCTGGTGCCACACTCTAATCAGCTAATTAAAAACACCTGCAAAGGCCTTTAAATGGTCTCTCAGTCTAGTTCTGTAGGCTACACAATCATGGGGAAGACTGCTGACTTGACAGCTGTCCAAAAGATGACCATTGACACCTTGCACAAGGAGGGCAAGACAAAAAAGGTAATTGCTAAAGAGGCTGGCTGTTCACAGAGCTCTGTGTCCAAGGACATTAATAGAGACGCGAAGGGAAGGAAAAGATGTGGTAGAAAAAAGTGTACAAGCAATAGGGATAACCGCACCCTGGAGAGGATTGTGAAACAAACCCCATTCAAAAATGTGGGGGAGATTCACAAAGAGTGGACTGCAGCTGGAGTGCTTCAAGAACCACCATGCACAGACGTATGCAAGACATGGGTTTCAGATGTCGCATTCCTTGTGTCAAGCCACTCTTGAACAAAACACAGCGTCAGAAGCGTCTCGCCTGGGCTAAAGAAAAAAAGAACTGGACTGCTGCTAAA
>JACXGI010001517.1:58094-90918 GCA_016801175.1 Esox masquinongy
CTGACCAACTTTATGGAGATGCAGATTTCATTTTCCAACAGGACTTGGCACCTGCACACAGTGCCAAAGCTACCAGTACCTGGTTTAAGGACCATGGTATCCCTGTTCTTAATTGGCCAGCAAACTTGCCTGACCTTAACCCTATAGAAAATCTATGGGGTATTGTGAAGAGGAAGATGCGATACGCCAGACCCAACAACGTCTCCATGCCACGTCACATTGCTGTAGTAATGGGATTTTCATTAGTTGTCAGTTTTAATCATCACAATTAAATGAAATAAACACTTGAAATATATCAGTCTGTGTGGAATGAATGTATACATTATACAGGTTTCACTTTTTGAATGGAATTACTGAAATAAATCAACTTTTTGATGATATTCTAATTATATGACCAGTACCTGTATATTCTATATAGCTACCCGAGTAGGGCTTGACATTGGCACTCGCCCACCCGCCAAATGCGGGTAGAATTCGGCTGTGGCGTGTAACTCAGCCTCTCTTACTAGCCACTTTGGCGGGTGGCATTCTATATATCTATACACAGGGTTTTTCCTGCATTCAAAGCTCAAAGGCGACAGCCTTCCCAAAATCTCGCACCGCCTCTGTGTGTTGGCATGGTAAAACATGATTTTGCGCTCATATATAAATACCAGCGAAACACTGCAGCTAAAATGACGGTAGGAGGAAACTTATTCCATATTGAGTGTTGCCAGGTGGGGTGTGTTTCCAACACTATTGGGCATATTTTAATGGGCTTGGGCGGGGCGATTTTTTTCTGGAGTCTGTGGCTGAATACAGTTTACTGTCAATGAAATCGGGCAATCTTGCATACAGGACCACACGGGTCCAGACATCGCGGAGATGAGTAAAGTCGGAAAAACAAGTGGCTCCTAGTTTTCTTTTACACCCAAGCATGTCAAAATATTCCATTTAAACTTCATAACCTCAAACTACATCTAATCCGCATAACATTTTTTAAAACTTTTCAGGTAACTTCTAGTAGCCTAGAATTACAGATTTCTTTTTAAAGAGAGATCGCGAGACAAACGAAGATGACTGGGGAAAAGACCATCAGATTAGGGTATGTACTAATACCAAAAACATTAGGCTATATTGCAATATATAGAGTAAAAAATATATAATTAACACATTTAAGTCACTAACAATATAAATATATGAACGTGAAGACGCTGGATCAGCGACAGCAGCACAGCCTAGTACAGCTGAAGGAAGTGGAGGGAGATTAACGATGTGGCGTCAGTGCTAGGATGGGGAAAAAATATCTTGACAAAGCTGTAATAAATACAGCTCTGTTTCGTTTTTTATGCAAGTCTACATTAACAAGAACATAGCATAACAAAAATAGACAACAATAATATTGACTGCGATTAATTATAAAGCTGATGAGTGATTTCATATTTCTTTTAAAATAACATGTTAATAGTTCTAGGTTATGTTAAGAATAAATATATTGCTTGCATATTTTGGTTGATATTAGGGAGGACATTGTAGTGTGCATTAGCTGCTCAAGTGGACATGGACAACAGGGCATATTTATCACTATAATAGTTGTCTTTTTCAAGTGTGTAGCCACATCATATAAAGTATTTCACAGAGGGGTGTCCGGTAGAGTGGGGTACCACCTTAGCCTAATTTTGCGCCAGGAAAACCCCTGTATGTACACACACACACACATACACACACACACACACACACACACACACACATTTTACAATCGTAATCTCGTTGCAATGACAGTGACACTACAAGCAACGTCCCTAAAACTCCCATGAGCACTATGCAGTGTTTGAATCTGTTCCATTTGTGTTCGGCCTATTGCCTTGCGCGCCAGTGACCGAACGAGTGAACAACACAGGCTAAGATGTAGCACACCATAGTTTTAATCTACGCCAGGATCGGGGTTACATGCATCGTAATTTTCCACATTGTTGGGGGGGGGGGGGCTGTAAGGACAGGTTGCACCACTGCCCTGCGTCATCACACTACGCCACTGCAATAGGATATATTTTAAAACGTATTCACGGCCTAGTTCCATTCCAAACCCCAAACATGGTCTAATTCCATTCCAAACATCCGTAACGTCACACATACGATGCACTTTATAAAGAGTGATGTACGTGGTGGTTTGGGAAACAAGCCTAAGTCCATCGTAACAAAGTCCATCTTAAGGCTATGTGCATCGTTAACCTGTCGTAAGTGCCACGTTATCGGGAAACTGAGCCCAGGACAGCTAACCCTAATTGCCCCCAGGTCGTTGCTGTAAAGAAGAATCTGTTCTGAGCATGCCTGTGAGGTAAAATAACAGAAAAACAAATAAAAATGACAGTGTTTGACACACTATCACACTACCCTTCCAAGGTAGCGCGCTGCACATTTTCAATAGAGCCCCCTGGAGTTTTGCAAGTATGAAGACAGAACAGAATAAGTTCAGATTCAAACACTATGGAAATTATTACGCAAACCAAGGTAAATCTATCTAGCGTTTTATTCTCTCTCTAATGTAAACACGCCCAAAGTGTGCTACTCAGTGTTTACACAATAGACTCTGATATTGACTGTAGGGACCACAATGGAAATAAGTATATGATACTGTCACGGATGGTGTAGTGGTGGAGAGGTAGGAACCAGGCGCAGGCAGAGTGGCAGTCGATGTTTTGAATTTAATGGTAAATAAACACCGAGCACTTAAACAACGAATGAAATGAACAGCAAAGGTACTAACAAAAACGAAACACTCACCACGTATAATAACAAAGGGAGACATGGAACAAAGACCGACAAATGAGGGGAGCAGAGGAGAAACATTTAAACACATACTGATGACTTAATTGGGACCTGGTGTGAGTGACAATGGGAGACAAGACAAATGAAGGAGTCCAGGGTGAGTTCATGAACCATGGGAAAACAGGAAAAGCGAGAGATGACGGAACTGTCCGTCACCTCACCGTCACAGATACATGTATAGAAAGAAAGGTGATGTTTTACATCATAAGATTTTTGCCAAAGCAGCACCAATGAGCACGTGGGGTCGGTTCTTGAAATGCCGGCTAAGGACACTGTAATGACGCAGCACTGGTTCACATTTATGCATGCATTTTCTAAAACATCCGCAAGCCACCATGCATATCTCTTGTATTCCACATACACTGCATATTGCCCACACTACTTGGTGAAAATGCCATTAATCAACGCATCTCATGGATCCCACAGAAGGGGAAGCCAGGCAAGTGAAACCAAGATGGAACTGTTGTCAAAACAGCAAAGTTGACACAGAGCGAATTAGCTTACTAGATTGAATTGAGGTGAATCCCTCAACATTGAGAGTTATTCTGCATTCAGACGGTTTAGATGAGCAAAACTTAGAATTTCTGTATTCCCAATCATATTACTTTTCTTGATGAAGATAATTTAATTCTGTTACATGAAATTTACAAATCAGATCATAATTACCGCAATAAAGAATTACTATGAAACTTGCTAAAGTAATTGTATTATGGTGAAAATCTTGAGCTGAGTTAAAAAAGAATAAAAAATCCATCATATTGTTTCACACAGACATAAGAGTGTCAGAATGTAAGCTAGAAGCAAAACAATGTCACCTGTTTGGGTGCATAGGGAAAACTGACCTCATGTAAACCTCTTTCATTTCTGAATCACATTTTCGTGAAGAACATCATATATAATTTATATTGTTCACTTAGCATGACGCAATTGGTTTTGTATTACGTTGAAGCATTTTAGAGTATAATTTATATTAAATAGTTTTGTAGTGCACTGTAACCTCAGTATTTTCCCTACTTCTTTGAAAACAGGCCATTTTATTTTCAGCACTTCGTTTTCAACATTCTTTGCGCTTGATTGAAATTAGGAATAACAGTCACACTTTACAACTGCTCTCCCACATTCAGTCAAAAGGATTTATGTTGAATCAGGCAGAATTAAAGCTCTCTGACTCCATGTCAGTGCATTTCCTTTCCAGGCCTAGAGCTGGACTCAGGTGAGAATTTTGTATATCTTCTCAGTGCAGAAATGTGAAGCTTTCACCTCTGCTTAGCCCAGCACCGCAACATGGGGTTGATGGCATCTATGGCTGCCCTTTGGCTACTACAGATTATGCCTGTTATGCAGAGATTTGTGACAGCTACCGCTTTGTTAGATCTGTTATGTCAGGTGCATGGCAGCTACAGTTGTAACCACCTGAAAAGTCAATTCTGGTGATGAGAGGCTTACTTCCGAATGTACAGTGACTTGCAAAAGTATTCACCCCCCTGGATGTAGCCTACCAGTAGACTACTGTACGATGCAGGGTTTCAGACTCATGAACGTTCATTTTGATCACCTTTTCTTAATTACACTGAACAAAATTATAAACACAACACTTTTGTTTTTGCCCCCATTTATCATGAGCTGAACTCAAAGATCTAAGACTTTCTCTATGTACACAAATGTTGCTCACAAATCTGTCTAAATCTGTGTTAGTGAGCACTTTTCCTTTGCCGAGATAATCCATCCACCTCACAAGTATGGGATATCAAGATGCAGATCAGACAGCATGAGTATTGCATAGGTGTGCCTTAGGTTGGCCACAATAAAAGGCCACACCAAATTTAACACACCTGCTCCCCATTCACACCTGGGACCTTGTAACACTAACGAGTCACATGACACCGGGGAGGGAAAATGGCTAATTGGGCCCAATTTGGGCCTTTATCACTTAGGTGTGTACTCACTTTCGTGGCCAGCGTTTTAGACAATAATGGCTGTGTGTTTTGTTATTTTGAGGGGAAAGCAAATTTACACTGTTATACAAGCTGTACACTCACTACTTTACATTGTAGCAAAGTGTAATTTCTTCAGTGTTGTCACATGAAAAGATATAATCAAATATTTGCAAAAATGTGAGGGGTGTACTCACTTTTGTGAGATACTGTATACACCTGTTCTGAAAGACCCCAGAGTCACCATTAATAATAGTCAGCACTAAAATAGGGGCATCACCAAGCAAGCAGCACCATGAAGACCAAGGAGCTCTCCAAACAGGTCAGGGACAAAGTTGTGGAGGAGTACAGATCAGGGTTGGGGTATTACAAAAATATCACAAACCTTGAACATTCCACAGAGCCCCATTAAATCTATTATTACAAAATGGAAAGAATATGGCACCACAAAAAACTTGCCAAGAGAGGGCCGCCCACCTAAACTCATGGAGAAGGCAAGGAGAACATTAATCAGAGAGGCAACAAAGAGAGCAGAGATAACCCCAAAGGAGCTGCAAAGCTCCACAGCGGAGATTGGAGTATCTGTCCATGCTTACAGAAAAAAATAAACAAACATGTTTGGTGTTCGCCAAAAGGCATGTGGAAGACTCCACAAACATATAGTAGAAGGTACTCTGGTCAGATAAGAATAAAATTGAGCTTTTTGGCCATCAAGGAAAACGTTATCTGGCACAAACCCAACACCTCTCATCACCCCTTGAACACCATCCCCATAGTTAAGCATGGTGGTGGCAGCATCATGCCGTGGGAATGTTTTTCCATCGGCAGGGACTGGGAAACTGTTCAGAATTGAAGGAATGATGGATGGCTCTAAATACAGGGAAATTCTCGAGGGGAACCCATTTCAGTCTTCCAGAGATTTGAGACTGGGACGGAGGTTCACCTTCCACCAGGACAATGACCGTAAGCATACTGCTAAAGCAACAATCAAGTGGTTTAAGGGAAAACATTTAAATGACTTGGAATGGCTTAGTCAAAGCCCAGACCCTCAATCCAATTGAGAATGTGTGGAATGACTTAAAGATTGCTGTATACCAGCAGAACCCATCCAACTTGAAGGAGCTGAAGTAGTTTTGCCTAGAAAAATGGGCCAAAGGTGGCTCTACAAACTATTGACTTTGGGGAGGGTGAATAGTTATGTACACTCAAGGCTTCTGTTTTTTTTTTTGTCTTATTTCTTGTTTGTTTCACAATAAAAATATTTTGCATCTTGTGGTAGGCATGCTGTGTAAATCAAATGAAACAAACCACCGAAAAATCTATTTTAATTCCAGGTTGTAAGACAACAAAATAGGAAAAATGTCAAGGGGGCGAACGCTTTCACAAGGCACTGTATGTCATCACAGTCTCTGCATTTTAGGGATTGGTAGTTATTCCAATATTTGAAGTAAAATTAGTATGAGTACTTAAGTCGACCAGATTTCTTTTTTCTAAATACATTTAAAACACACAATATATGCATTCGCTCATCCACATAATTGGCCACTGAGCCGCTATTATAAGAGATAGACACCTTTGCGCAGTAAAACATGTATTTCTAATATCCGGATATCTCAGAAAAAAGTAACATAATAATAAAATTATTTCCAATGCCCCTCCCTAGTGCCTTTAGAGGTGGTGCCCCTTTGCCTCGGGTGGTAATGTCCTGGACATTATTGAAAGCTTTGATAAGGACAAATATTTGTGTTATGAAACCTCATACCTTTGTGAGGTTGTAATCACCTGGATGTCAAGGCACCACTCTGGCACATATTGTACTTTTGGCTAGGATGAATCAGGACGTCAAGCAGCACACAGGGTGTGGTCGAGCTAAGCATCACAGCTTTGGGTCAATTACTCTAAACCACTCAGGCCTAGTGTCTGCTGGGCAGGCTTGAGGAAGGATATGACAACTTGAGTGACATGAGGGAGTAAATGAGGTGTGATATCAAAGAAATGACAGAAAAGACATAATTTACAGGACATAGAAGGTAGGGCTTCCAGGGCGGCTTGTCAATTCACTTGCCCTTTTTCAAGGCATGATTAGACAAAGTTTTATGTGAATTAGGGTTGGTATAAAACCATACCTAATTACATCCCTCAGGGAACTGTGGTTACAGACAATTTCTATTTTTTTAAGCTGGTCTTGAAAGTCAAGGGTATGGCTGATCAGTATGAATCATCAGGCTATGTCTGTCACATTGATTTGTTTACTTATAGCAGGTGGAAACAGTAGCCTGGCTCTCCGTTTTCAAACCAACAAGAGTATTGAATAATCAATAGCTCTTTTGTTCTTTTTGGGCTATAAAGAGGTTGCTGAAAGTCTTATCAGTAATATAACACAGACATTAGACCACCTGTCTTTCAACCAAGCTGCATGTGCTTGAAATCAAGCCCAGTAGCCTATACAGCCTAGTCTGAGTACTCACATAGAGGAAATGTATCTTTTTAGACCAAAAAATCTATTTTCACAAAGAATAATGCATAATTTATAGCTGCTTTGTTACGCAGAGACCATTGCAGTGAAATTGTTTTGGACTCTGTGAAAACTGGAATGGTAGGCTGGTCAATAGGGGCCTGTTAGAGTATAGTGAGGAAAGATTATGCACAGGCTTTCCACATAAAAATGCAGGTTTCTGAATTTACTCAAATATTTACATGCATTCAAAAACCATGACACTTAACAACAAAAATCTGAAATGCTGCTACATCTGAACAAGAATTTGTGAATATACCAACTTAAAAATATTATGTTAGAATTACGCTTTACCTGTCACATATCTGTCTGCACATAATATATGCATGCAATAGAACTTTGATTTAATTCAAATGTGTTAAATATTTTAAATTCTCCCAAAAGCTTGCCCGAATTTTTGAAGATTTTAAGGATTGGGTAAATTCAACACTTGTAGATTTTAAGATGATTTTATATAATGATGTATATATGTTTGATGAAAAAAAGTAAATACAGTTAGGACACTATATACACAATATATTTGGACACTGACAAATTTTTCATAATTTTGTCTCTGTACATTTTTCATAATTTTGTCTCTCCGAAATGCAATTGAAGTGCAGACTTGCAGCTTTAATACAAGGGGTTAAACAAAAATATCGTATGAAACTTTTAGGAATTGCAACCATTTTCATACACTGTCGGCTTATTTCAGGGGCTCAAATGTAATTGGACAAATTAACACAATCATAAATAAAATGCAAATTTTTAATACTTTGTCGAGAATCATTTGCAGGCAATGACTGCCTGAAGTCAGGAAGGCATGGATATCACCAAATGCTGGGTTTACTCCTTTGTGATGCTTTGCCAGGAGTTCACTGCAGCTGTCTTCAGTTGTTGTTTGTTTGTGGGTCTTTCTGCCTTAAACTTTGTCTTCAGCAAGTGAAATGCATGCTCGCTCGGGTTGAGATCAGGTGATTGACTTGGCCATTGCAGAATATTCCACTTCTTTGCCTTAAAAAACTCCTGTTTTTTTCCACAGTATGTTTTGGGTCATTGTCCATCTGTAAAGTGAAGCGTCGTCCAATCAACTTCGCTGAATAAGGCTGAGCAGACAATATATCCCTATACACTTCTGTCTTCTGTCACATCATCAATAAACACTAGTGACCCAGTGCCACTGGAAACCATCCATGCCCATGCTATCATACTGCCTCCACCATATTTTACAGATGATATGGTATGCTTCGGATCAGGAACCGTTCCAAGCCTTCTCCATACTTTTTTCATCCCATCATTCTGGTACAGGTTGATCTTAGTTTCATCTGGCCAAAGAATGCTGTTCCAGAACTGGGCTGGGTTTTTAGATGTTTTTTGGCAAAGTCTAATCCGGCCTTTCGATTCTTGAGGCTTATGAATGGTTTGCACCTTGTGGTGAATTTGCTCTCGTGAAGTCTTCTCTTCATGGTAGACTTGAATAATGATATGCCTACCTCTTGGACAGTGTTCTTCACTTGGCTGGATGTTGTGAAGGGGTTGTTCTTTACCATGGAAAGGATCCTAAGATCATCCACCACTGTTGTCTTCCGTGGACAGGCCTTTTTGTGTTGCAGAGCTCACCAGTGTGTTCTTTTTTTCTCAGAATGTAGCAAACTGTTGATTTGGCCACTGAAACAGCCTTTGAGTCAATTGTCCAATTACTTAAGGTCCTTTGAAAAAGAGGGGGCTACATATTAAAGAGTTGTAATTCCTAAACCCTTCCCCCAATTTGGATGTGAATACCCTCAAATTAAAGCTGAGAGACTGCAATTTAAGCCCATAATCATTATTTAACTGTGACTCGAATATATTTTGGTAAACAGCCAAAATAACAAAACTTGTGTCAGTGTCCAATTATTTCCGGACCTAACTGTATTTGCATATTATGCTCCTTGTTGTGCCATGAGGCGTGATGATCGTCAAGAAAAAATATCAAAAACAGTCAGACAAATGCACATTCAATGATGAGAGCACTGAATTCCACCATTATTCTTTTCAAGTAGCATTTTGTGTTGCTTGGAATTAGCCTCTGGTTAATGTTGAGTAATTTGCAGAACCATACCTGCTGGTACAATGTACCTGAATACATATTCTTATGTAGTTGTGGAATTAACAAGAAAATCACAAGGGAACTGACTAAAAAAGCAGTTGGATTAAAGTAATTTGTTGGTAAATCATGTTTGTAGTTAACAAATATTTGTGAAACACTAGGAGCACCCCCGAAAAACTCTTGTTTGAAATACTGAAAAAGCTGAGGGCCTCCATTTTTTTAAGTAGAACAGGCAATTTTTTTTTACAGTATGCTCTTTTTGGCCATTTGGCTTGAACACAGAATGTAGTTTGGCCTGAAGCTGTGGCATACGTAAGCAATAAGGCACAAGGGGATGTGGTATATGGCCAATTTGGTGTTATCGCTCTCACACTCCCTCATACTGGTCACTGGAAGTTCAACATGGCACCTCATGACAAAGAACTCTCTGAGGATCTGAAAAAAATCTTTATTGTTGCTCTACATAAAGATGGCTTAGGCTATAAGAAGATTGCCAAGACCCTGAAACTGAGCTGCAGCAAGGTGGCCAAGACCATACAACGGTTTAATAGGACAGATTCCACTCAGAACAAGCCTCGCCATTGTCGACCAAAGAAGTGGAGTGCACGTGCTCAGTGTCATATCCAGAGATTGTCTTTGGGAAATAGACGTATGAGTGCTGCCAGCATTGCTGCAGAGGTTGAAGGGGTGGGGGGTCAGCCTGTCAGTGCTCAGACCATACGCTGCACACTGCGTCAAATAGGTCTGCATGGCTGTCGTCCCAGAAGGAAGCCTCTTCTAAAGATGATGCACAAGAAATCCCACAAAAACAGTTTGCTGTTCTTAGGCAGAGTGCCTGGACACAGCTCTAAGCCGTGGCATATTAGCAATATAGCACAAAACCCAAGGCATATTAGCAATATAGCACAAAACCCAAGGCATATTAGCAATATAGCACAAAACCCAAGGCATATTAGCAATATAGCACAAAACCCAAGGCATATTAGCAATATAGCACAAAGCCAATATGGCTTTTTATAAAAGCCATATTGCTTTTATAAACCATTTACCAACACAGTTAGAGAAGTACAAAGTGATGTGATGTCATGGACTGATAGCCGTGGTATAAAAGTCCATATACCATGTGTATGACAACATATTTCTGTTCTAATTGTGTTGGTAACCAGTTTAAAATAACATCAAGAAACCACTGGGGTTTGTGGCATATGGCCATACAACAGATAAGGACTGCATCCAGGCACTCCGCTATGTGTCATGGGCCTATTTCCTTTACTGTAATGAATATGGAAATTGAACTTATTTGAAATCGACATTGTGGCATTGCATATCTTAGTTACGTGCCTTTTACCAAGGATGTGTGACATAATAAAAGTTATGTAGATAGACTAGAAAAGGCATACCTAAAAAAGACATTGCTGTAGTCAGTGTCGGATGCCCTTAAATTGGGAATCAGCAAGTACAAAAGCACTACCCGCCCCTGTTTCAGGGAAAAGTTGAGGAATAGAGAAATTTTACCACCGAAAATCATGAACAGAGCTGTGGATGCAAGGACTGGCAATCCAAGGTAACAAAGTAATAGTTTCAGCAATGTTTTGAGTCACTAGTGTTCATAAACACAACTTGTTTTTTACTTTGCAGATTCAATTTTTCTCTTTGACATGAATGCCTTTTTGTGTTGATAAGTGGCAAAATCCATGATTAAATTAATTTTGATTCCATGTTGTGAAATGAAACGTAAAATATGGAAAAGTCTAAGGGGATAAATACTTTTGAGAGACACTATTTTGAATTCTGGTTGGGTACAACAGCTAAACTAAGTTCATGATTAATGTATCAGTGGACAAGTATACACTGTAAATAGGTCTACAAATGCAGTTCCAGACTGCCCCTTACTAACATCTGTCTCATACACAACAATGATGTCAGATTGCAATTCTAGTGTGTAAATGGATTTGACAGCTATTTGAGCTAGTTTGTAAACCAAATATATTCACTAACTGTACTTTGAGCTGATTGTCAAATTCAAACTGAATGTTTTAGGAGTATTATACCTTATCTATTTTTGAAAAAGCAAACATGTAGACTATTTCTATTGTAGTGTAATGAGAAATGTCTGTTGAGAAAGAGTGGGAGTGTATTAAATGAAGAGGAGTGTCTGGCCACAACAAGTCTCCAACAGACCCTTGGTGATGTTAATCAGGTGTCCTGCATAACATTTGCTTCTCTAAAGATCTGGAACACCAGGTGTGGGCCATCAACCCCACCCTCCTTGGATTTCCCTTGTTCCCCATAAAGGGATGAATAGTCTGATATGCTTTATTGTACTGTTCGGGTTATGGATCAAACCGTGTTGCATGACTGACAACAATAGGCTGCAACAGCCAATCCGTTGAGTAATTTTGCATTTGTTAAGTCGGACATTTCCTGTCCTTCGTGTTCATTGTGTTAGCCATGGTAAAGTAACGCTAATGATTATTTGGGGGAGTGTTTCAGATATATCTGCTGTTAGGATAAATAGTCGTATCTCAGTTATTTGAGTTTGTTCTCGTTCAAGAGACCTCCCAATATGTGGTGCTGTAGTACTATTTAGGAGTTTGTTTTCATTAAAAAGCCCTCCAGACACAATGTGTCATCAAACAAGTTAGGAGTCTATCAATAACAAATGCTCCTAGCCACGTTCATGCTATAGTGCGTTTTAGACACTTATGATATGCTTAGTTGACTTGTATACGATTTGGGAAGACGTTGAATATTGCTGGTTTGTAACTACATTTTGTATTGTAACTTTATTACTTGATTGGAATAAATTGTATTTCCTTGGACTATAGATCATGACGGCATTCCTTGTTCATCTTCATACTCGAGTTCGTAGGGCTACTGATAATTACATGCACACAAGTCTAAGCGACCATACTTGTCATCCCTGAGTCCAGGGTGTTTAAACAGTCTGGGTAAACCCAGGAACACATGCCATTGACTTGTCATCCCTGAGTCCTGGGTGTTTAAACAGTCTGGGTAGGCCCAGGAACACATACCATTGACTTGTCATCCCTGAGTCCTGGGTGTTTAAACAGTCTGGGTAGGCCCAGGATCACATGTCATTGACTAGTAATCCCTGAGTCGTGGGTATCTGACCAGTCTGGGTAGATCCAGGAACACATGCCATTTTAATGCAAAGCTTGTGACAAAAGGATTATTTACCTTTACTAAGTACTACCTACATATTATCGTCACTCAAGATCTTGTATAGTTCCAAACAATTTGGAGTCAGATTATATATATATTTATTCATCACAAAGTTTATATTCCCTTGCACTCATTTTCCCAGCTCTCCCCTCAGTAATCTTTTAAGTGGTAAATATTCAATCATCCCCTCTACACTACTATACCAAAAATAAAGTCTAAACATACAGAATCAACTGTTGTGTGATAGGTTTGATGTGTTAAACTGCTCATGGCAGAAATGTATCGAACAACAACATTTTAAAATGAACGTATTAAACTATTATCTGTTCTCTGTTCTTGGGGATGGAAAAGATTATTCAATCTGTAAATAAACAGATAAAGATTTTGAACAGGAAGGAAAGCGTATCCATCTCGGATCATTCCCTGAGGTCACAGAAACAGGGAGAGAGGGGAGGGGGCAGCCGGACTGATAGAGACGTTGATATAATTGAGTCTGACTTGTTCCGCCACCCACCCCTCTGTCCATCTGTACACAGCCTTAGACCCGCTGCACGCATCCACAACAACAACCTGCACTCCCCAAAATAAATCTCCGCTTGACGCGTGGCTATCTGCTGGAGAACATCTGGACAAGTTTCACAGAGCCAACCTTGTGCCAACCTGCCTAATAGCCTATGGAGTCAATTATAAAAAGGAAAATGTACCGGCTTAATCGTTAATGGTGCCATCTGGATAACGCCGATTTTAGAGAAGACTTCTTACCTGGTCATCTGGGGATTTTCCGTTCTACCAGGCTCTAGACTAGAGCATTGAGTTATTTTTTTTTTTTATTGATCTTCCATTTTCATGCCACAACTAGTGTATTTGCCTCTGTGTGCGTACAAAAGGCCTGAGCTCAATCTTAATTTCTATGCTAAAACAAGTCCTTTTAGGAAGCCAAGGTACTCTGCAAATGAAATGCCCCATTTTGTGTAATGAAAAGCACGTCATAGAATATCACTCTAACTATCCGTAGATAGATAGCATAGTAAAAAGGTATTATGGACATCACCATTGAGGGCTTCAACCATTTTAAAAGCATTAGACTGGGTGGGACTTTATCCCTATTTTGAAGGCCATTTTCTTCCTAATAAGTATAATTCATTAGCTGATCTCTCCTGATGACCAAGCAATTAATTATACTTCTGAAGAAGAAATATGGCCTCTTCAGAATGGAGATTGCCTCAGTGGTGCTGCATAGGCACTTACATATGCAATAAGGGGACCGATAGGATGATGCTATCTTTATCCATCTGTTTAACCATCATTAGTCAGGGTGGCAGATATTCAAGCAGTTGGAGTGTCTGATCAGTACCCTAAACATTGCTAAAACGAATCCCTGAGCCGGTAACTTGA
Organism: Esox masquinongy; assembly: GCA_016801175.1. Classification (NCBI taxonomy): domain Eukaryota; kingdom Metazoa; phylum Chordata; class Actinopteri; order Esociformes; family Esocidae; genus Esox; species Esox masquinongy. Next base: position 72,001 of record JACXGI010001517.1, read on the forward strand.
AAAGTCTGCATTCTACCCTTGAGCAAGACAGTAAATCCTAATTGCGCCAGTCTGCTACAGTAAATGACTAAAATGTTGTGTTAAACAGTCGTATCTACACTCAGCACTGTTCGTTATGACTTAGCAATAAAAACATGAAATTAAAATGGATTTAGTTTAGAGTTTTGGTCACTGGTCAACACAAAAAACTGCATAATGTCAAAGTGAAAAATAAACTCTGCAAAGTTCTAAATGATTTACAAACAGAAAACAGAAAATAATTACATGAATTTTGATTTCATGTTACACAATAAAATGTGGATAAGTCCAAGGGAGGTGAATAATTTTGAGAGCCATGGTATGTTACGCTTGTATTATTAATGTATGACATTATAACTTAAGAGAATAAGAGAAACAAGTCATGATTTATTCTTTTAAAGAACACATTCTGCATTACTACATGCAAAGTACCATCTCAGTTTTTAGGCAACACCATATGGTTGAGGTTTAAAAATAGTTTTAGAAGATATAACAATTAACGTAAGACACTTCAATGAAGAACCAAGGTGCCAACACATCCGGATTCAATACCACATGTGATTGGGAGCTCCAATGGGTGATGTGCAACAGTCTCACAATGTTCAGGCTAAGTGAGGGTAGAAAAGGCAAAGTAATCCTTGTCTTTAGCAACTAATTGTGGGTCAGGAGCCTGAAAGCTCACTGAGGTGGACAAAGTGAGTGTTTTGTTCAACATGTTGGCTGACTTCCTGTTTAAATAAGCAGGGCGATATGAAGCAGCATGGCTTGACATGGGATGTTTTGGACGATGGAAGATGGAACAACAATGTATAAGAAAATGTTTGGAGTTGGAAAAAGTTATACAAAAACAATCTTTTTGTAAAACAATAGAAACCCCTGGGTAAACATCCTGCTGTAATCCAAAGCATTTTTGTGGTAATCCAAAGCATTCTAGCCTTTGGGCTTGCACTGTAGCATTTTAAAATGAAAATCCCCTAGAGCAAATAGCAAGAACATAAATTCCCTGACTGCAGGTGATGGTTTAACAAATGTTATCCGGCTGAGCTCAGGGGCAAAGGTACAGGGTTATTTATTGAGGCCTGGGAGGGACAATGCACCATAGTAGTGGCAACAACAACCAGGCCGGAGCAGAAGACAGAGATAAGGAAGATTCCAGAAAGCATGGGGGACTGGAGACTGGGTAGGGGGGTGTTGGGAAGCTCATAGATTGAAAAACATTTACTTAGTGGTTGGCATACCGCTCACAAATCCAGCTTGGCATGAAGGACAATTTGGACCTCAAAGTAGCACTTTAAATCAAGGACACCGGAGAGTAAGTGTGCGGCCAAGGGACTAGCTTTGGTGAGAGAGCTCACCACATTTACTCATCCTGCAGATCTCCCTCTTCCTTGGCTGTGCCTGTAAGGTCATTTCCTATTATTTTTTCAAAAGTGTATAAAGATGCTTGCAACAAAACAAGAGGCCAAATTCCAGAGAATGCTGATGCCTTAGTTTTCATAAAATAGTAGAAGTGTCATTCACTTTTCATATTTAGAAGAAGGCCGCAGCATCAAGCTCATAAGCTCATACGTTTCCTGACAGTCAAGACCATTTCATCTTATTCAGCTTGATTGCTCTGAAGGTACCTTACCTTTCTTCAAGTCTGTAATTTTACCCACCCTGCTAATGTTGCAGCAAGAGTCACTGCAGCAGAAAGACTGCATCACAATACATATCCCACTATGACTACAGTGATTAAGTACCATACATGACTGCAACATTGACCTGGCCTCCCGGAAGGGGAATTCCAAGGCAAAAACACCAAGTAGAACTATGGTCAAGGTTGGCACATAGGTCTAATAACACAACTCATACCCGCCCGCTTAATTGAAATTGTGGCCGTGGCGGAGAGCCGTCCCCATGAGCTGAAACAAATGTGTGTTTGATTTGTTATCATTTGTAAGGGAAGGGGTTAAAGAAATAAGCGCCCGCGCTAACGGCGCCCTGACAAATGGAGACCAGGGTATATGAACCGTGAAATGAACACTGGCAATTTGAAGGCAGGAGGCTTTCAGCACCATGGTCAGCAACAAAGTGCCTGCAACACCTCGCTGCTTGAGCGATGGTATTCACAAAGCCAGAGAGCCACAAGGCTAGAAAGGGCCAGACGAAACCGAGAAAAATACAAATGAAAAGAAAAGAAAAGAGATTACGGGGAGTGGGAATGGGAGAGAAGAAATGCAGTAAAAGAGGAAAGATGGACACCCAACTGCTTAAATATGGAGTTCATACACAGAAGTGTACTATTCTGAGTTGTGCTGTCAACTTTTATGGTTTGGAATACTGAAGTGATTAAAAGAGGTTTCTAGTAAGCAGAATTGAAAGCTGTAGAATAAATAAAAAGCATGGCATAATATCCAAACCAGCTTCTGCTGTATAGGAGCGTAGATAGTGTTGTCTACCAGCCCATTTTCTGATTTGAAAGTTGCATGCTAAACTAGGTTCCACCACAAAAGTTATCTACAGTGAGCAGAATACAAAACTCACAAGAAGTTAGCAAATATCTTTCACTGAGGACTGAGACTAAATCTACCTGTTTGAATGCCATATTTCCCCATTAATTGCTGTTGTGGTTCAGTATAGCCATTAAACAGTAAATAAGCCATTAACAGTGCTGCCTGCCTGTGTGCCCTGAGCCAAGACCTTTATTTCGCAGTAAGAAATTGATGCATGAGCCCCACAGGCATGGCTGCTAAGGTTAATGTAGTTTGTGCTGATGATAGGCTCAGCCAAAACAACTCTCTAACTGCAACCTGCTTTAAAAATAGGCTGCAGCCAGTTTGCAAGGCCTATCCGTCTACATTAGAGACCATGCAATTACTTATCCATAACATTTTTGATAGCAATCAATTCAGTGGACATTTCTGTGCTTGATTTGATAATGATGGAAATTCATCTTGCTTGCACTGTCTTAATGGCTATTGCTTCTTGGCTGGCTGAAGTTAAGACGTGATGTTTTAGTAGGAAAAAGGCATATTTTAAGAGTGGACTACGATCAGAACCCCGTCCCTCTTTCTCTGCAAGTTAAGAGGCCAATTTTCCCCTTCCCTTGTAAAACTGAATCTATGCAAAGCACCAGGACTAAACTTGCTAATTTCCTGGATCCAAAAAACATCTGCTTCATTTAAGTGTATTTCCAAAACACCAAACAGCATTACCAATCCTCCATATACAAAAAACACATTGATGACAGAACGAGTAAGCAGAGACAACCCTGAACAGATATACCTATCCGATGCCATGCCCTGGGCCTGCCACTCCTGTCTGCTCAGTGAGATGATGGCACCTGGCAGTCCACTAGTGCCAGTGTCTGTCTCCATAACTTCAGCGCTCCATCATTCACGTCTGATCTGCCCCGCTCAGGTTGCTCTTTTGGGGGCTGTGCTTTTGTCTGTTTAGTATCCAAATCCAGCTTCAATTGTCCAGCTGACCTTTAAAACACAGCTCTGATTTTGGGCTTGTTCACGACATACAAGTATGTATTATGCGCTTGTTGCAGGCAAACTTTTCTCTAACATTCTCTAACACTGTAGAGATGGTGTGGTGTCAGAGTAAATACAGTCATTTCAAAAGAGCCCTACATCAAAACATCACACGGTCCAAGTAAGGTGCTCAGATTCATGTTTAAAATGGAAAATTATGTCATTCTAATGGTGGTGTAATTAAAACCTGCATCTCATCAACTACATAATGATATTAAACTTATTTGTCAAGCTTTCCCCCAGCCTGTGAATGCAGAGAATATAAAAATAAGTCTTCATTACAAATTTGTCACAAGAAAAGCATTCATACTACTTTTGATATGTTCTAACAGCACTCCTCTGGCGTGTTAAATCAGGAAAACCAGCAACCCAAATGCTTATTAGGCCTCTGCTCAAACCATTTTACTCTGCTGGCTTTTACCCATGGCTTTTGTACTCCATTTACCGATCCTTAGTAGTTCACACTATTCAACTGAGTAGAATCATCTATTTACCGGAAGCCACCCATGGAGATGGTCCCATGGGAGGAATTGGTTGACAGTATTGATAGCCAATCATAGTTGGATGTTAGCCAACACTGTAAAGAAGTTTACAAGAAGGGAAACTATTGTCATGAAATTCTGTTATGTTTATACAATAAGTGCAGGTGTGAAATCAATTTGATGAATGGGCATTCCCTGAATATCTAACTGCATATCAGTCTATGTAACTCTAAGGGCCGTTTTTTCATGGACTAGACACATTTCAAGTCTAGTCTAGGAGTAAAAAATCAAGCTCAATAGAGTTCTCCATTTAGCTTGATTTGTTAGTCCTAGACTAGGTTTCATTTGTGTCTGCGGAACTGGCCATAATAGCTATTTAACGATTTAGCAAAGAGGGAATAATGGTCAACATTCAGCAACGTAATTAATGCTACATATAGAGGTGCTTTCGGAGTACTCAGACCCACTCTTTTCTACTCGCTCTTTCCACATTTTGTTACGTTACAGCCATAGTCAAAAATTGATTAAACCATTTTCCCCCCTAATCAATATACACACAATACTCCATAATGACCATGCAAATTTATAAAGAAAAAAAGAAACACTAGAAAAACTTGACTAAGTTTAACGGAAAAAAGTCTTGACTCATTATTTTACTAAGATACTGTATTTTAAAATGGAATGTTTGGGGGATAAATATACACTGGAAACTAGAACAAAATGCAAAGGTTGTATTAGTTACGATGAACAATAATTCTTTATCATCATTTACACTGCTCAAGAGAGGAGCTTTTTATGCAAATATACACTTCAAGCCCCCACAGGAAATAAAGGGGCTATTTCCAAAAACACTGATGAGAAAAAACATTATGACCACCTGCCTAATATGTTGTTGGTCCTCTGCGTACCGCCAAAACAGTGCCGACCCTCCAAGACATGGACTCTACAAGACCCCTGAAGGTGTCGGCCTTTTGGTATCTGACACCAAGACATTAGCAACAGATCCTTCAAGTCCTGTAAGGTGGATGTGGAGGCGCCGTGGATTGGACTTGCTGGTCCAGCACATCCCACAGATGCTCTATCAGTTTGAGATCTGGGGAATTTGGAGGACTGGAGCTCCTCTTCATCATGTTTCTCAAACCATTCCCGAACAATGTGTGCATTGTGGCAGGGCGCATTATCCTGCTGAAAGAGGCCACTGCCATCAGGGAATATCATTGCCATGAAGGGGTGCAACTGGTCTGCAACAATGTTTAGGTGGGTGACACGTGTCAAATTGACATCCACATGAATGCTTGGACCCAGGCTCGTCATCTGCCCACAATGCATCCTGGTGCCACCACTTCCCCAGGTAAACGGCACACATACATGCCCATCCTCGTGATGTAAAAGAAAATGGGACTCATCAGACCAGGCAACCATCTTCCATTGCTCCAAGATCCAGTTACGATGCTCGCATGCCCTTTGTAGGCACTTGATGGTGGACCTGGGTCCTCATGGCACTCTGAACGGTCTGCAGCTATGCAGCCCCATATGCAGCAAGATGGGATGCACTGTGTGTTGTGACACACACATCACTTACCATCTAAACTACCCAGACCTTGACATAAGCCCTTGTTTTTCGCTTCACCTGTGAGTGGTCATAATGTTTTGGCTCATCAGTGTAAATAATCTATCTATACAGGGTTGTCATTATTCTGTCTTAATTTACTGCTTCGAGCCTTCTGTTAAAAAAAATGGGTGGCGAACATTGAGGACATTCTTGCATGGTCCCACATGTCCAAAAGGCAGATGTCCAAAGTTTGTGAACATATCTCTCTAAAAAGTAAAGGTAACTAGGTTGTATGTCGCTACTGCATGACTGAACTGAAGTATCCATTCGCAGAGCAATCAGAGTCTGACATGCCGAGGTTAGGTTTCCGTTTAGCTAGCTACTTTAGCGATGTGTTGAGATAGCTAGCTGCAGCTTACGTGCGCAGTCTTGGATATGCGGTCTCCCACAAAGGAGGGTAGGGAATGTACTGTACAGTACATTAGCTTGTAGGGCTGACTAACTGCTAAACTACTAGATGTTTTATTTTATTTTTATAATTAATTTTAAAGTCAAAGTTAATTGGGAAGTGACAGTCGTATCTGCTATCAAACAAAATGGGATTTTATAAAGGGTAAAGACAAAAACACGTCTCTATTGCCCTAAGTGCTCATTCCCCACTATACTTTGCTTGAACAATGAAAGCCCATTTCGTGCAATATTCTTTGCTATGGTGTGTTATATTAACAAAGAATAAATGGAAATTTTAATTATGTCATTAAGCGTAACATGTTATTTATTTACTGCGTACGCCAAAGTTATTGCAATCATGTTGAACATAGTCTATTTATCCAAATAATTAAATGAATCGTCAGAATAACTGACAGAATACCAAAATAGTAATTAGTGACTGCCCTAAAATTATAACAGCTTAATTTTAAATTAGCAGTAATATAACACCAGAAATATTGGAAAATGTGTGGTATTTTTGCTTCAAATCTGCACATAGTTGCAGTAAGCTAGCTAAATTGGATGTGACCCACCTTTTCAGTTGGTGAAAAATTATATTAAATATTCAAGAAAAACAGTAATACACACATAAATTAAAACACAAATCTCTTAAACATTAAGTACTTACAGAAAAAAGCCTGGAAAATGTAGGAAAAAAGTTGATTTTCTGGGGGTCTTCTACACACCAAAGATTTTCTGCAACTTAGAAAGCACTTCCACAACATCCATAACTTAAAAATGGCTAATCCGACTGTCTTAAATTAAAAAGTTATATGGATGTAACGTACAGATACGTGTGACGGTTTGGCTTCCTGTCACTACACCAGGGTGCGTGTGGCAATAAATGATCAGACCAGAGACGAATTCAGGGGATTTGTTCTCAGTGTATTTTCCGTATTTGGTCTTATCTTTTCTCTCTTCAGCCCATTACAAACATATTAATGCAGTTCCAGCACACCGCCGGTTAAAGAAATCAAATAAACATAAATTCAAATAATGATGGCTCTTCTAGAGTTTTCCTGTACTCGCAGGATGAATCGAGGAAAGCCCAGCCCAGCACTTCTGTCCTTGGGTTTCCCTCCTCTATCAGCATGTCACCCAAAATGAAAAACCCCATAATCGCCAACAGCCACACCTAAATAGAGGGCACAAATTGATTAGTGGGTACAGCTGTGAATGGGTGGGCGGTGCTACAGGTACCTGACTTCTGGGGGGGTTCAAGAGTGGAATGTTCCCCTGCATTGGTCACTGAACCATCACATGCCTCCCCCCCATAAACGACACAGCAGGGCGTGCGCCAGTCGAGCTGCCCCAGTCTTGACGGGACAGCGCGTCCGTGTTCCCATGATCTGTACCAGCCCTGTGGATAACAGAGAAATTAAATGGTTGCAGCGACAAAACCACCTGGTAATTCGGCTGTTGGCATCCTTCTTCCCTGCCAACCACTGGAGGGGAGCGTGACCAGTGATCAGTTTGAACTGTCTCCCTAATAGATAATACCTCAGGTATCCGAGCGCCCATTTGATGGCCAAGGCCTCTCTCTCCACCGTGGCGTACCTCCGTTCCCGCTCCGAGAGCTTACGGCTGATGTATAGCACTGGGTGTTCTTCCCCCCTGCCTCCTGAGATAACACCGCTCCCAACCCTGTGTCAGAGGCATCCGTTTGTACAGTGAAGGGTTTAGAGAAATCGGGAGCTCGCAGGACGGGCTCAGAGCATAGTACGGCCTTGAGGCACCCAAATGCCTCCTCCGCTTCAGGATCCCACACTACCTTGTTGGGTCTATTTTTCTTGGTGCGGTCAGTCAGAGGAGTGGCAAGGGTTGCATAGCCCGGGATGAATCTCCTGTAATACCCTGTCAGGCCTAAGAAGGCCCATACTTCCTTCTTGTCCCGCGGCCATGGCCACTCCCAAACAGCTCGGGTCTTCTCCGCCTGGAGTCTTATCAAGCCGCTCCCCACAGTGTATCCTAGGTATTCTGCTTCATTCAGCCCCAGGTGGCACTTTATGGGGTTGGCCGTTAACCCTGCTACCTCCAAGCTGGCCAGTACGGCCCGCAGCTGGCTGAAGTGCTCCTCCCAATCCTCACTGTGGATGACCACGTCATCGATGTATGCCGCTGCATATGCCTGGTGGGGGCACAATAGGGTGTCCATCAGCCGCTGGAACGTGGCTGCCGCGCCGTGCAGTCGGAAGGGAAGACGGACGTACTGGTACAGGCCATCCGGTGTGGCGAAGGCTGTTTTAAGGCGGCCTTCCAGGGCTAGCGGCACCTGCCAATACCCTTTGGTCAGGTCCAGAGTCGAGATGTAATGTGCCTAACCCGGTCTCTCGATGAGCTCATCGACCCTCGGCATGGGGTAGGCATCAAATCGGGAGATGGTGTTGAGGGCCCAGAAGTCATTACAAAACCGGATAGAGCCGTCTGGTTTTGGCACCATCATTATAGGACTTGACCAATCGCTGTTGGATGGCTCCACCACCCCCATGCTCACCATGTCCTTGACCTCCCTGCGGGCCATCTCCCGACGGGCCTCTGGCACCCTGTAAGGCCGTAGGTGCACCCTCTTTCCCGACTCGGTGGCAATGCGGTGATACAGTAGGTTGGTCTGCCCCGGTAGGGAGGAAAAGGTCCTTCTGTTGGCATCCACTAGCTTCTCCAGGTCACCGACCTGCTGGCTGGTTAGGGTGTTGCCGAAGGGCACTTTCTCTGGGGCCGGCCCCGCCCCTTCCACCCCCTCTCCCCACATCACGGCTGCTTCTCTTTCCGTATAAGCCTTCAGGAGATTAATGTGATAGGCCTGCTCCGGGCACCTTCATCCCGGCTGCCTCACCAGGTAATTCACCGGTGACACTTGGGCCAACACCTCATAGGGTCCTTTCCATTGGGCCAGGAGCTTGTATTCCCGGGGTTGGAACGAGGAGAAGCACCTTCTCTCCCAGACAGAATTGGCGTGGCTGGGCCGTTCGGTTATAGTGGCGAGCCTGTCTCCTTTGGGCCTTTGCCATGTGTTCCCTTACAATCGGCCAAACGGCAGCCATCCGGTCCTTCATGAAGGTCACGTGCTTTATTAGCGACCGGTAGGGACATGGTTGGTTCTCCCAAGCTTCCTTAGTCAGGTCCAAAATGCCGCGGCAGGGTCGCCCGTATGGCAACTCAAATGTGGAAAATCCTGTGGAAGCCTGGGGGGCCTCACGGAGCGCGAACATTAGATGGGGCAGCAGCATATCCCAGTTTTTGCCATCCCGTTCTACCACCTTGCGTATCATCCCCTTGATCGTCTGGTTCAAGAGTTCGCTGAGACCGTCCGTCTCGGGATGGTAGACACTGGTTCGTATCTGTTTTACTCTGTACAGCTGATATAGGTCTTTCATTACCCGAGACATGAACGGGGTGCCTTGGTCTGTTAGGATCGTTGCTGGCAGTCCTACCCAGGAAAACTTGTGGAACAGTTCTTTGGCAATTCCCTTGGTGGCCATTGAACGCAGGGGTATTGCCTCTGGGTACTTGGTAGCATAATCCACTACCACCAGGATGTACACGTGTCCACGCGAGGACCTCGGCAAGGGTCCCACGAAGTCCATGGCAATCCTTTCAAACGGCGTCTCTATGATTGGGAGAGGAATCAGAGGATTATGATACAGTGGTTTGGGGGCCGTACGCTGACAAACATCACAGGACCGGCAATACTTATCGACGTCATATGTAATACGGGGCCAGTAAAACCGCCCCAGCAGGCGTTCCGTGGTCTTCTCCCTTGCAAGATGCCCTCCCAAGACGTGTGAGTTTGCTAGGTGGAGAACTACATCTCGATATGAGCAGGGCACCATTAACAGTTCTACTTCTACCCCCTTCCGTTTCGTCACCCAATACATGAGACCCCGTTTAATGGGATAATAAGGGAATTTCAACTCACCCTCAGTGTCGACTCTCCTCTCATCGACTTTCCTCACTTTACGCATCGCCTGCTGCACATCCGGGTCCCGCTGCTGGGCCTTTCCAAATTGCTCCATTAGCTCCTCTGACAGGCTGGGGCTCCATGGGCCGGACCGCGGTGGGGGTTGTCCATGGCCATGGTCTGGTGGCTCCAGGAGGAAGCCCTCCCACGTGCTGTCCCCTGAGGATTCTCTGAATATCTGGAGTAATCGGTCCTCCCATAGGGCCTCCACTTGGCTGTCCCCCTCTTCACCGGGGAACCCTCTGAAGGTGTTCTCTCCCGATGACTCCTCGAACAATTGCCTCAGTTGTGTGGTTTGTGGGTCAACTTCACCCCCTGACCCGGTGGGGTTGTCTCTCTCGCCCTGGGGTACCTGGGGTTCCTCCCCGGCTGGTGGCGGCCCCCATGGACGCCTCCGGGCTCTCCCGGGTAGAGGGTAGGAAAGTGCCAACGCTTGTTTGGCAGGGGGCCCACAGTCTTTCTCCATTGGGCTCTTTCCTGATCAACGCATCTCCACAACCGGTCAAACAAGGGACAGTCCCTGCCCAGCAGCAGGGGTGGTTTTAGAGCAGCGACCACCCCAAAGGTCATGGCTACCTTCCCCGCCGCGGTCATGATGGAAAGGCACGTTGTCGGGTAGTGCTTGGTGTCTCCATGTATGCAGGCCACCGCTGCTCCCGGTCCCACGGGTGCTGCACCCATGGGACCCTAGGAGGTCCTGTCGCACCAGGGACACAATGCTCCCCGAGTCCAGGAAGGCCTCTGTATCCTTTCCTGATAAGCGAACGGGTGCCAACTCGGTGTGCCAGCACACCTGCTGTGCTGGGGTGCCCCCCTGGTATGCCGTGTTGGTAGACGTCTCCGTAGGCATGGACACGTCAATATTCGGGCATTGTCTGGCGATATGGCCGTAGGCTTTACACCGGAAGCACTGAATTGGGGCCGGTCGCAGGGCCTCCATGGTTGCCTTTTCTTTCGCTGATCTACTGCTGGAGTCCGGAGCTTTCTCACCCTTCCTGTCAATCTCTGTTCTGACGCCGGTGGTAGTCCGCGCTGACCTTCCTAGGAGGGTTAGACCTTTGGTGGCGACATAGTTTTCAATGGTGTGTGCCAACAGGTCGACTGTAGTCGGATTAACCTGTCCCACTACTCTCTGCATAGGCGGAGGAAGTTCCCGTAAACATCTATCAATCACCAGCGTCTCTAGGATCTCGGCGGTAGAGCAGCTGGGGTTGAGCCATCCTTTTACTAGCCGGATGAGGTGGAACAGCTGGCCCCTTGGGGCTTCGTCGTCCCAGTATTTCCAGGCGTGGAGCTTCTGAGCCCGGTCGCGGGGATTGAGGTGATACCTAGAGCACACCTCTCTCTTCAGATGCGCATAATCTGAGGCCGCTTCCTCCTCCACATCCAGGTAAGCTTCCTGGGCTTTGCCTGTGAGTAGAGGAGCTAGCAGACCAGCCCACGCTGCTTCGGGCCACCCCTCCCTCGTTGCCGTCCTCTCGAAGGCCAAGAGATAGGCATCTATGTCATCGCTGTCTGAGCCTAGGGATCAAGGCACTGACATTAGGAGTACGCTTGGGTTGTTGACTAGCCCTGCCCGCTAGTTTGGCATGAAGCAATTACAGATTCCCCTTCTGGGCCAAGGCGCAGTCTGCCAGTCTTTGTACAAGTTGCTCCATGTAGACAGTTCTGTTGTGGGAGTCCGAAACCTGCGCCATCCGTGGGGGATGTCTTGTCTAGGGCCTGTGCCTCAACGTGCCCGCATCCTCCACCAGTTGTGACGGTTTGGCTTCCTGTCACTATACCAGGGTGCGGGTGGCAATAAATGATCAGACCAGAGACAAATTCAGGGATTTGTTCTCAGTGTATTTTCCGTATTTGGTCTATCTTTTCTCTCTTCAGCCCATTACAAACATATTAATGCAGTTCCAGCACACCGCCGGTTAAAGAAATCAAATGAACATAAATTCAAATAATGAGGGCTCTTCTAGAGTTTTCCTGTACTCGCAGGATGAATCGAGGAAAGCCCAGCCCAGCACTTCTGTCCTTGGGTTTCCCTCCTCTATCAGCATGTCACCCAAAATGAAAAACCCCCACAATCGCCAACAGCCACACCTAAATAGAGGGCACAAGGTGATTAGGGGGTACAGCTGTGAATGGGTGGGCGGTGCTACAGGTACCTGACTTCTGGGGGGGTTCAAGAGTGGAATGTTCCCCTGCATTGGTCACTGAACCGTCATATATGTTACACGTCTTTATATGTTTTTGTGGAACATGCAGACATGTTCCACAAAAACATATTTATTCTCTTTTTAATATAAATCCACAGATGAAAGGGGGCTAAAAAGGCATATGGGCTTAATAAGTACTCTAAGTAGTTCAACTTTTTCTATAACACTCTTCAATTCCATAATACCGTGTATTAACAGTAAGTAACTTTTGACTCAGAATGTATCGACAGAAGCATTGGTCTATCAGCTCCCTGGAGAAGCTAAATCTCTACATCCAAAAGACAAACAACATCTGTTTACTCACAGCAGACATCTCTGGTGAAGCACTGGTGGAGATATCGCACACAGGATGTTCAAGCAGTGTGTACATAGGCTGAATTCTAAATTAAATACTAATCAACCTCATATATTCTGCTTCGGTTCTCAAATTATATTTTTTGGGGCGCGTTGTTTTACATGATTCACCCATCAAAAACAAGAAAAAGAAAAACATGTTGCATTCATGGTGTGTGTGTGTGTGTGTGTGTGTGTTTGCACAAGTGCGTGAGAAAAAAGAAAGTTTTCATGCGTGTCCAGACAATGATAGGAGCCAGCCCTTGGTGAGCAAAGTCATGAAAAATTCATGCAAGATGCAGCCCAGACATTATATAGAGAAAGTAAAAAAAAAATAAGGAACGATGAGTTATCCCCTGGGGCTTTGGTCTGCACTGAATCGCTATAGCGTGAATAAGTGCTCCTTTGTTTCATTGACATTCTGCCTCTCTGGATCTACCTGCAGCCATGACAGGAAGAATACACACTGTCAAGGCCCCGCCTCTGATTTATGGAACTGCAGAGTTCAGGCGGCACCGACCCCAAGGTGCTGCTGGGAGATAAAATCCTGCACGGACCAACGCCCATCACAACCATCTCCACCCTCCCCTTCTCTGGTAGTCACACCGCACGTGTCACCTCCAAGGCCGAGACATCACATCACCTTGATATCTAGGCTAACTGCAACACCCCAGCCCTTCAAAGTCCTAAACCAGCAGCAACACACCTGGTCTTTTTAATCGTACTGTATTCCACTGTAAACATCATGGAACAAAACTGAAGGAATTTATTTAAAACCATTAAAAAAAGACAAGAAAATGCCAGCTATTACCAAATCATTCATATTAAGAAAGGTAAACTCAATGAGTTCAGCGTATTGGGCCATTTAATAACATTAAACACAAACTAATATTCACTGCCTCTACCTTAAAATAATTATCGAAAATCATGTAGGCCCAATTTTGGCATTTGGCATGGTTCATTGTGAGAGCCTGTATGTATTCCACTGGCCCTGCACCCCATTGTGAGCCCTCACTGCAGTGGCTCTCAATGACTCTCCCAGCACGTGTGCGTGTGTGTGTGTGTGTGTGTGTGTGTGTGTGTGTGTGTGTGTGTGTGTGTGTGTGTGAGGAGGGGGGCAGGGAGACAACAACAAGCAGGGAAAACAACTAGATTGGCTTTACTTAACAACATTAGCTGTGAACACAGATTGACAGCAGCTCCCACCGCAGCCTCCTACATCGAGTAATACAGAGCAAATAGTGTTCAATACAGCGAGCCATCCAGGGAATTAAGAGATTCAAAAACAATTTTAAAGTAATAAGTGAAAGCCACTGAATAGAATGAAAATGCAAATGCCGGGCTGCAGGTCTCGCGTGTTTCAAAACAAAGCCAACCTCCTATCCGGCTGTTGAAGCACACACGGTACATTAGAGGTACTGTATTTCACTGTTGGGAAACTCGTTTATCCTCCGCCCTCCCCTTTAATATCTCAGTTTATTCCCTTCTAATTTCCCCGCTAATTTAGTCTTACGGTTGATTTGGTTACATGAGTAATAATTAGACCAGCAACACAGTGATTTAATCGGCTATTCCATATGAGGCCATGTTGAGAATTAGGCTTCACTCCTACAGAGGGTTGGCCCGCTAGGAAGAATCTGTTTTGATGATACTACAATGCATTAAAAGGCCTGGATGATTCTGCCGTATAATACCAACTCCATAGTGCAGTACAGAGTAAGCACAACTGAAACCCTTTGCTGAGCTTTATCTAGCTCTGTAAAGTCAGTCAGCAAACAAAAAGTGTAGACTGTTTAACTCCACACTGCTAAATCATAACCATCTCCACCCCGATTGGATATAAAGACCATATAAAACACCATGAGAACACTATCGAAGTAATTAGCCACGATGAACAAACAGCGCGGAGAGGAGGATGTTTGCTGATTGAATTAGACGCATAAACAGAAAGAGAAGCGGCATCAGAGCGCACAACGGTGCTGCTTAGTACCTTCTTGCTGTTTAATAAACAGACTGAAATGTGTGCTCCCAGGCCTCGATTTGGCATAATGGTTGTGTCTGAATGCTATCGTTAAACCTGCAGCGATTGGACTGTATTCCTTCAATCAGGTCACCAACGGGTTACCATAACGAACCGGGGAGGCCTCATACACTCTGAAGGTGCCAGAACCAACCCCTCTTTTGCTTTTACACAATAGCCTAATTACAACATTTATAAGCCTGAATCTGAAATTGTATTTTGTCCAAATTAAGGCTGCGCTGGCATGAAAATGCTATTTGATTAGAGCAGCAGTTGTTTCATTTGTGGCGCAGCAGATTGCAGAGCATCTCTATCCGGTGCGCAATCTGTATTCATTACGTTGTGTAAACGATGATCCATGTCCTGATTCGGTGCTGGATAATTTCATGCAGATGCACAGCGCTCCACATGGCCCCACCGCTTCCCTTACAGCGGCTCTCTGCTCAGCTCCTTTCCCTGACGCCTCGCATGCTGGGCTCGCCAGTGCTGCTCTGCCAATTTCAGCCTTTTTAGGAACTCAAATGGCCTCCCAGGCACCATCCCCTCCACCACCAGCACCACCCGTGGCAGGCAGAATCAAAGGCGCAGACATCAAAAGTCAAACAGTGAGATGTTTGGCTCTTTTAATGTATATAAATGGGCCTCCTGTGTCGTTCTGATATTTGTAGTAGCAGTATCGTACAGATATAATGTCACTCTTCCATCATTCGGGATGAGGACGGGACTCCTAGTGATTCACAGTTTCGCTCGGTCCATACAGTGCAGATACTGTCGAAGGACAGTGAGATGGGGTTGTACACTGTCCAATCCAAAGTCACATCATTTATCTGCTAAATAGCACCCCTACTGTGAACACTAGGATACATTTTGTTTGTTGTGATAGTCATCCTATTCCAAGCCCAACAATAGGGCAGAAGTAGGCCTACAAGCTAAGTTGGCTTGAGTCTCTTTCATGGTGTTTCTGTTCCAAAGCATGACTTATATCAGAGGGGATATGCAATTACTAGGAGGCTTCAAATGAATGAAGCTAAAAAGAGGGAAAGGTAAAACATTCTGATAAAGGAGTTTCACTTCACAAGCTAATACCTGAACATGTAGTTTGTGATAATTTGAAAATGCAATGTGTGACCTCATATCCTTTTGTTTGTTTCCCTATAAAAAAGGTAGAGACCATGTTTCTACAGAAAAGAAAATCTTTAGTTCCCCATGGAGAGGCAGGTTACCTGTAATTATGAATTTCTGATTCAATCAATCAACTGTTTAATCAATCAAATTTATTTATAAAGCCCTTTTTACATCAGCAGTTGTCACAAAGTTTAATGGTTGATAAGCCTAATGTATGTCTTTCAATATCGAAATCATAACCTTTATCTTTATCAGTCATACTCTGGGCTCCTACTACCAAGCCTTAGTCAATTTGCCTTATTTTATCAGGTAAGCATGACTGGGAAAAAATTGTCGGCACAATTATGGTTAAAGGAGAAATGTTCACTATTTATTCTCCATGTGGAAGCAGTTCAGACAGAAAACGCCACTTATTAGTTAAAAAATTTATTAGAGAACTTTGCACAGCACTGTACATCAGGTGATCATGTATATGATAACACCAATAATAACATCACCGTAAAATTATTAATAGCAATCCCCGTAGACCAATGAGCAAGGTATGCAATACCGATCCCCCAAAACAGCAAAAACCACTGCCAGACAGTACCACACACAACTGAGCGTCATCAAATGACTTATTGATCACAGTACCCAACACCTATTGATGTTCAACACTGTTGATGAACCAGCCATCTTGTTATCATGCGCTCTCAGACTAAGTATTCATTTCCACATAGTCACTGGCGATTCTATTACCCGCGAAATTAGACTAAAAAATTTACTGTCAAAAATACATTGTTTACCAGGTGGTTAGCTTAATCTAGGGCTGGTGCTGGCAAAGTCTAAAACTATTAAACAAGAGTATAGAGATATTGTTATTCACATTGGCACCAACAACGTCAGGATGAGACAGTTAGAGGTTACGAAGCAGAACAAGGCATCAGTGTGTAAATTAGCTAGGAAGATGTGGCAACATCGTGTAATTGTCTCTGGCCCCCTCCCAGTTAGAGGTGGTGATGAGATCTAGAGCAGACTCTCAACTAAATCGCTGGCTGAAAACAGAATTCTGCCCATCGCAGGAAGTAGAGTTTATAGATAATTGGCCTTCTTTTTGGGACTCGACCCTATAAATGGCGAAGCCTGACTTGTTGAAGAGAGATGGACTCCATCCAAGTCAGAGTGGTGCTTTTCTATTATCTAGGAACATAGATAGGAGTCTCACTCCGGTAGCCTCTGCATAAGATAGAATGCAGTTCTGGCGACAGACTATTAGCCAGCCTGCTAGCATAGTGGAGTCTGTCTATAGCATAGCTAGAGTATTTACTGATCTGTTAGTTTTCTGATTATGCAAAAACACTGACTTGGCCCATAAGGTTATGTACTCTTATAATCTTCACCCAGCACAGCCAGAAGAGGACTGGCCACCCCTCAGAGTCTGGATCCTCTGGGTTTCTTCCTAATTTTGCACCCTACAAGGGAGTTTTTCCTAGCCACTGTGCATTAACTCTTGTTGCTTGCTTTTTTGGGTTTTAGGCTGGGTGTGTGTAAAAGCACTTTGTGACAACTGCTGTTGTAAAAAGAGCTTTATAAAATAAATGTTATTGATTGACTGAACACAACAAAGATAAACCTGTTTCTAGATTGAAACACCCAAATTTGACAACACAGTACCCTCTTGACCACAGCGCGCCCCACATAAGCAATTAAACTAGAGAGTGCCACCTGACAGCCGCGATTAAGAAACAAAAGAACAAGATAGAATCCCCGCAAATCAAGAATTTCTGAACCACTCATGCAAACCCCAACCCGGTGCGAGTGCAGCATGAGGGAGCTGAAGTATACATCAAAGATGCCATCCCAACCATCTCACCACTGCTATGAAACAAGAACCGTGAACAGAACAGGAGGGGCCCATGGTTTATCATCAGACAGCGGTACATCCAACACCATCTACAACAGCAATGACATCTCGCATCCACCCACAGAAAGGACACTTACAGAGAAAGCCCAGCTGGGGTGCCTCGTCACTGACTTACCTGCTCCCGTCTGACACTAGCCTATGCCCAAGTTGCCACCCCATATAAAGAACAGGGAATTGCTAACAGCCCTGGCCGTTACCCTTAAGTAACAACCCACACACAACAGAGTGGAGCCTAAGATATATGAAGCAATTCTACTGTCCATAAAGCAGTAAGCACTGCGCCAATCCAGAGATCACAGGGACCCAGCTCGTCCTCTCTGCCCTCATAGGTGCGAAAGTCCCACGTCTATCCACCAAACCCTGCATGACATCACTCCTCATGTTACGAACCCTGTGGCTCTAGTAGTCTAGGGTGGATGGTACAGAGACCTGTAACATAAAACTCATGCAAATTAGTGTAGTGTAAATGAACAGTGAGAACAAACGACACAGACAACCAAAGCTACCGTCAAACATAAAACGTTTATTATAAACACACGGTAAAGGGGGAAGGGAAAAGGGGCTGAGCTGAACCCAAGAAATGAAATAATATAGTCAAACCACCCCTAAACTGAACTTGCCTGCCTCAAGAACCGCTTAGCTGACTACTAACCAATACAAAAATACAGTGGGTGGTCCGCTCAGTTCTAACTAGTGTTTTTAGACAAAGTTTTCCTACGGGTTGTGTATGCCCAAGGGCGACTTGCTAAAAAAAAACTTTTCCCAGGGACACAGGGACAAACAAAAACACACAGGTTGAACGAGGACTAAATAGCACACAGCAAACAATTGACTAGACAACACCAAACAAAACACCACAGCAATACATACTCACATGAAACATGACGAAGTGAGATGTATGTGCTAAACTAAGTGATGTATGTATGAGCAAAGTGTCTGTCTATCAAAAAAGGTATGTATATCAAGAATGTCTACAAGTGCTGGTCATATAATTAGAATATCATCAAAAAGTTGATTTATTTCAGTAATTCCATTCAAAAAGTGAAACTTGTATAATGTATACATTCATTCCACACAGACTGATATATTTCAAGTGTTTATTCCTTTAAATTTTGATGATTATAACTGACAACTAATGAAAACCCCAAATTCAGTATCTCAGAAAATTAGAATATTGTGAAAAGGTTCAATATTGAAGACACCTGGTGCCACACTCTAATCAGCTAATTAACTCAAAACACCTCCAAAGGCCTTTAAATGGTCTCTCAGTCTAGTTCTGTAGGCTACACAATCATGGGGAAGACTGC